>WBZZ01004691.1:40000-190000 GCA_019918135.1 Paulinella micropora | reverse complement strand
CATGTTTAGGGAACAAAAAATTAATTATGAAATCAAAATGGTCAGGGGTCATGATGTGTTTTACATAATACCTGAAGGATATAAAAGAAATTATAATGTTAATACAACAACGGCCCAAAATTACTTAAACAGAGTAAGAAGTACTGTTTACTTTCATGCTATGCCAGAAGCACCACCCTTACCGGTAGATGAACAACCGCAGTTTGAAGCGAAAGTGAGAGAAAGAAAAGAAAAAGTAAAAGACCTAATGCGGTATGCGAACCATGAAATCAAACACGTTGATAGAAAGAAGCACGTGCTAGTTATTAATGAAAGCCAGTATTGGGTTAAGCTTACTGGAAACTTCACTTCTTTTAGCATGAATGATATTCTACAGTTCATTGAGATAATACAGAACTACTTCATCAAAAGACAGATGCAAAGTAGTATGGTTAGTGTAAATATCAAGTTTGTAGATTACTATGGAGCGGTATCTACGGGTTGAAGACTATTAATCAGATTTCTGTCAGGGATGTTTTGGAAAGATTGTCAGCATTATTTCAAACCAACGAAAGCCTTTATACAGACGAAAAGGGGTCTAATATAGATAAGTTTAGATTCGTTTGAAATCTGTTGAAATACCAACGGGCGGAACGAGGCTTCAAGTAATTAATAAATTGGATATATATAAAAAGAGAGGAGTAATTCAAATTAATAATATAGACAACATATGCTTAGCCAGAGCAATTGTTGTAGTAAAAGCAAAAATTAAAAAACATAAAAAATACAAGACAATAATGATAGGACGAAAGATACAGGAGGAGATGGCGATCAAGTTGCACGAAGAAGCGAAAGTCATTCAGGATGTGTGCGGTATTCCTGAAATCAATACATTTGCTATCTACATTAAATACAATCTGGTTATTGTTGAATTCCCTGACAAGATTGTTTATAAGACAGATTTACTTGATTAGGCTAGCAAACGACTTACGAACCTTTACATACTTAAGACAGAGAACCACTACGATGCGATAACCAATATGAAGTCTATGGTAGGTAAAGAAAAATTCTGTGAGTTATGCTTAAGAGGATTTCAAAAGCGACATGCCTGCGAATCTAACTGTAATATCTGCGAAACCAAAGACTGCAAGGGTATCAACGATAAACGCAATTGGACTGATTGCTATTCGTGTAATAGAAAATTTCCAAACACTGTATGTTTTAATCATCACAAGAGGACGAACTGTGATATCAAAGCGAAATGTCTTTCGTGCTGACTTAATTACAGGAGAAAGGACGAGCACAAGTGCGGTTATGCGAAATGCCGTAATTGTAAGGAACTGACACCACTTGAACACCAATGTGAAATCGTGAAGAAAGACATATTACCTTTTTCAGAGAAATACATATTCTTTGACTTTGAAGCGACACAGGATACTGGCGAGCACATAGTCAATCATTCGGAAAGCCAGTATTACGATGCGAAGGAACCACCGTCATTCATAAGAACATTGATGATTTCTGTAAGTGGGCTTTTGAATCTAAGTACAACGGCTTTACATTCATGGCTCATAACAGTCGCGGTTATGATTGTCAGTTTATTCTTAAGTGGCTAGTTGATAACGGGCAGGCTCCATTCGTCATATATCAGGGCGGTAAGATAATGATGATGACTTTGAAAAAATACCGCTTCATTGATAGTCTCAGTTTCTTGACTATGCCTCTGTCCAAATTTCCTAAGACATTCGGATTGAAAGGTTACTTAAAAAGGGTTTCTTCCCTCACTATTTCAACACGGACACGAATAAAAATTATGTAGATGTTATGCCTCATAAAAAGCACTACGGATACGACACGATGAAAGATAAGAAAAGAGCGGAATTCTTAGAATGGTATGAAAGCCAAAAAAACAACACATTTGATATGCGGAAGGAAATCGCGGAATACTGTCATGATATATTGAGAAGGGGATGTATGGATTTTAGAAAGCAGTTTCTAGAATTTGGTATTGACCCCTTTCAATATGCAACTATTGCGAGTTGTGTTATGGCTTTGTATCGTGCTAAGTTTATGCCAGAGAATTCAATTGCTGTGTTGAAGGCGGAGAAGCAAAACAGGATTACCTCTCGGGCTTGTGTTGAATGGATAGCCTACAGAAGCAGGTTAGACCAAACGGATATCAAACACGCATTCAATGGTGGTGAAAAGATGTTTCGTATTGGCAATTCAATTATTTACGTAAATGGTTGGGATGAAAAGACGAAAACCGCTTACGAATTTCACGGATGTCTCTGGCACGGATGCCCAAAGTGCTTTAATGGTTATACAATTAACACCAAGAAGAACAAGACGATGGGCGAACTATACAAGGCAACAATGAGACGAGAAAAAGAACTAAGCAAACAAGTCAGCAAACTAGTATCTATCTGGGAATGTGAATGGAGATTAATGAAAACGAGTGAAAGCCTAGCGGAAGATACTAATGAACGAATTACTGAACAGGAAGGACTTAACCCGCGAGAGGCAATGTTTGGGGGTAGAACGGATGCTCTAACATTGTATTGGAAAGCACGACACAACGATGAATACGCGAAATACATTGATGTATTTTCATTATATCCGACCGTAATGTATTATGACCTTTACCATAGCGGGCACCATACTATTACAAGGCCTTCAAATGACGACGATAGAAAAGATATGAAAAACAAAATCATAAACAGAGAACATTTCGGAGTGGCTAAAGTTAAGATGCTACCGCCTAGAAGATTACTTCATCCCGTTTTACCTAAGGCTGATAGAGGAAAACTGATGTATTACCTGTGCGACAAGTGCGGAATGACCGAACAAAAGGATGAATGTAAGCACACCGATAACGAGCGAGCAATAACTGGCACTTAGGCAACTCCTGAAATCTACAAGGCCTTAGACAAAGGCTACAAGCTAATTAAGGTGTATGAGGTATGGCATTGGAAGGAGCAGAGCAGTAGCCTGTTCAAAGATTTCATAAAAACTTTCTTAAAGGTTAAACAAGAGTCAAGCGGATATCCTGATGGCTGTATTACACAGGAACAAAAAAGAAACTACATTGACAGTATGGAAGTCAAGATGGGTATTAAGATGGACGAAAACAAAATAGAAAAAAACCCAGGACGGCGAGCGGTTGCTAAGTTGTGCTTGAATAGCCTGTGGGGTAAATTTGGTGAAAAGCAAAACAAAACTCAAAACAAAATGATAAAAGACAAAGATACCTTATACAAGTTAATGAGCGACAAGTCAGTCGATAACATAAACATAAACATTATTAACGACAAAATAATAGAAGCGAGTTATGACCTTAAACAAGATGCGGTAAGCGACCCTGTGAAAACAAATATTGTAGTTACTTTATTTACGACTTGCCACGCGAGAATTAGACTATATGAGATGATGGACAAACTAGACAACAGAGTTCTATACCACGATACGGACAGTGTCATATACACAACAGACTTAACGAAGGGCGAAACAGATGTGAAAACGGGTAAGTTGTTAGGTGAATGGACGGACGAACTACACGGAGCAAAGATTATGACCTTTATCGGAGGCGGGCCAAAGTGTTATGGATATGTCTTAGATAACGGCAAAGCAAGTATGAAAGTAAAAGGATTTAGTATGAATTATGAAAACAATAAATCATTAAATTTACCAAATATGTTAAGTGTCATTAGTTGCGGACTTGGTATTAACAACAGCGACCTTATCGAGAACGGCAAGAATGAATTGTTAGAGTTGCTTAAAACTCAGGAAGAAAAATTGATTGCTAAACGAATTGAAAAATCAGGTAAAGTTGTTATTGTAGAAAACAGCAAGATAACAAGAGACAAACAACAGAAAAAAATAACGAGTGAATACTTAGAAAAAATATTCAGCTTTACTTACACTAAAAGAAATATTATAGGTATTGTAGACAATGCGATTGAGACTAGACCGTTTGGATACTAAATGAAAAAGCAATAAAACATTTGATAATTATTTTTTTTTGCCTTTACCTTTGGAGCTCCTAATAGTATGAACACCCCTCGTAGGCTTAACTAGCTTAGTATTTACAGCCGTAGCCCCTAACAATGACACAGGGTCATACTTAGTTCGGTAGTTCGTGGTCAGCTTCGCAGTCTTTGCCCTCTTCCCTTTTGGATTTACTTTCACAGCCACTCTGTCAATTACTCCTTCAATGAGGTCTCTTGTGCTACTGCCTTTGTTGTATATGGTCGCCCTTACCCCAGTCTGTCGGCTTAAATCTTTTGCTATCGTGCCACCTAACGAATGACCAGTCAGTTCAACATTATCCTTGCCATATTTCTTTATGACTTCATTAACCAGCTTCTGCTCTTCTTTGTATCTTGGTGTTCTTTTTAATACTCCCTTTACTAATGCGACATCTGTGAGTAAGTCTCGCTATCTACCGAGCCTCTAAATGCCACAATCGCTTTACCATCTTTTTCATACACCGTTGATTTTTCTTTGCTGGCGACTGGCTTCCAACCGTCAGCGCCCTTTCTCTCTGACGAAGACAAATAGACATCCTCCGACAACTCAGCACTGCCTCCCTTCTGCCTTCTGTATTCCTTACCAGCTTTTTTCAATGCATCCTTGTAGCTTATATTATGCTTAGCGGAGTAAGCCTTAACGAACTTTATCCACTCACTCATTCTATATTAATGAATTATTTTTTATTTTTTTATATTACCCTATATATACTAATGTCTACCCTTACAAGACTGTGCGAGAAGTTCCAAAAACTTTCCATTGAAGGTGAAAAAAATCCTTCTCGTTGGAAGATGTTCAAAAGGTAATACACGACGAAATAAAAGCAATTGAAGAAATGAGAAATACACAACCGAAGGACACTTTTCAATTCGGCGAATACCGCGGAAAGAAGTTTTAAGACATCGCAAAGATTGACAAGCCATATATTGAATGGCTAATGAAACAACCATGGTGTAGGACCAGAGATGAGTTGAAAAAGTATTTGTAAAGTGTTTGTATTTTTTCTGCTTCCGCGAAGCGGGTTGTAGGGGGCGAAGACCCCTACTGGTCTTCTAAGCAACTAACTATAACACTTACATTTCCTCCATTATTAACAGTTGATACAGACTTTTGTAAAAATGTTAGATTTTCGCCAGGAGAAAGTTGTATGTCGTAAGTTCGCAGGTCAATAAGCTGGCTAGAAGTAGCATCAACATAAAGTTTAAGAATGACATCAGTTATAACAGCACCACCCAAAGCGGTCGCATTGGTGTCCTTTGATACGATTGAAGTTTTGGTATCAATATCCGCGAAGTTCTCCGCCGTAAGTGCTCCAGTCGTTTTCACAATCCGCACTATATTAACTTTGCTGTCTTCGTTTGATATGCTCACGAGAGATGGATAAACAATTGAATAATTGGTCACACCATTAAGAGTTGTTTTATTTTTTATGCTAATAATAGGACTTTCAGTGGTGCTCGCTGGCTCACTACCTTGAAGCATATCAAATGAAGCGGAATTAATAGTGTTAGTGCCCTCAATAAACATACTACAACTGGCTGTTTTTAATGTTTGATTAGCATTACCAGTTCCATCATTTCTGATACAAGCCGAAAAAGGTAGGGTTGTATTTGAAAAACTAACACCCACATTCGCATTCGCATATTTTATTGTATGAACCAGCTGAAATTCTCCACTTGATGGATTTTCTATGTAGAACCTTATAGCACCAAAGCCAAGATATTGAAATTTAATCTGGAATACATTCCCTTTGGTCCAATCTATGATAGGCATAATTTTAGTACCATCACACGGTCATCCCAGGTCGCCTGGGGAATAGGTGTCGGCACCCCACCTTGAACACTGGCGATATTCATACCAGTCGCTCTTATTTTGTAAAAATAGAAGCCGTTAGTAAAATCACTTTCACCTATGCCGATATATAAATTGTAGTCGTTCGTTTCATCAGTAGTCCATAAAGCAGTAAATCGTGTTAGAACTCCCATACCCGTTCTGTATTTAATTCTTTTTTTACTAGTCAATACAGCATTCGCGGTCGTCTTCACATCTGTTTTAAGTTCGGCCATATTCGCATTAAATGAAATGGTCGCATCAGTTTGAGCTAATGTCCATATCCGTGTATTAATTGTGTATGGGAAAATCTCTTGTAATACTGGTGTTAATTGACCGACCAATGCTTCGCCGAAAGCGGTTTTCATACTATTCGTTTCAATGTTGCAGTCGTATCCGACTTGACATTTGTGAAGTCTCCGTCAGGGTCTTGTGCTATCAAATTTCGTTGGTAGCTCATTGTAGGTGCTTTGAAAGATTAAAAAAATCTTTCAGCAAAGGGTTTTGATGAAACTTTTCCAAAAGTTTCACTCCTACGACCTCAAAAAAATGTTGTGTTAGAGTTCCTATATTATCAAAAAAATAAATTAACTATCAAAGATTAATAATTACTTCTTACTTCGCTGGCGGGGTTATAGGGGGAGCAGGCCCCTATTTAAGTCCTAGTAATGGTGCAGTTTCTGACATTTACTTCTTGCTGAGTGACGACAAATGTGTAATGATTGGCCGCAATATTAGCAGTGGTTCCGATAAATTCCCATCGTCGCTCGGTGTCTAGACTTATTCCACTGATTTCATTTTGGTCCTTGCTCCACAGAGGGCGGGTATTGTCAAAGCTATCACACCAAAACCAGTTGTATTGATAAACATTGCTATTCATCAAAGCAGAGCCTTCCAACTTCGGCTTAAGATACATATAGTCTTCTAGTTTTCCAGTTTGACAATCAACATTGAATTCCTGAAGTCGTGCTCCGTCTAGTGTGGTATAAAAAGTTTGGACCTTAGAACCAAGCAGATTGCTATTGTCGTAGGCAGTGTTCTTATTTTCGGTTGTGTTGAAAACAGAGTGATAAATTTTCTTAATTCGCCGTCCGTGGCCTCTGTCAAATCTAAGTATAACATTTTGAGAAGTTGAAGCAGCTCCGACAGTGTTTTTATACAAATAAGAATAATCAATGTTGAAGCTCATACCTTCGGGGCTCATAATCTTCTGTTGAATTGATTGAACGACATCGGGGTTAGTCTCGACAGCTAAGAAAAGGCTGAGATTAGTAACACTAACATTTGAATCAGCTACCGCGACCGCACCTCCACCAGTAGAAAGAGCATCATTGTTATAATAAAAGATTTTGGGTGTCTGTTGCCAAACAATCCGCAAAGTCAAAATTTCTGGAAACATAATAGTTTTATCCACAGCGAAAATAGTATTGTAAAGCATTCCAAGATTAATCTTAACATTGATACTCGGGCTGGCATTATTAATAGTTCCAGCTGAGAAATACTTAGCCTCATTAAAAGCAACATTAACGAACTTACTCGCACCAGTCTCATTCGCAATAAGGGCATCAGCGTGTCGGCGGGCATTTGTGGAGGGTTGTGCCATCCAAGCCTTTAATGCGGCCTGAACCTGAGCCTTCGCAACATCAATACCCGTATGTTTGTCCCGCCGCATTTCCTGCTATTGCCGAAGCGGTCAATGCTGTTTGTAATGCGGCCAACCTTGTAGCATCGCTAGCGGGTTGAAATGTAGTTGTAGCATTACACTTTTGAAGCATACAACCAGCTCCACTTCCATTATCGTGATTTTCCAAAGCAAGTAAATCATCAATGGAGGTTTCGGGTTTCCAAATCATCTTAGTGATATTTCCGACTTCGTTAATGTCGCACAGATAAACACCACCTCTCGTAATCAATTGTATAATGGTATTATTAGCAAAGAAATATGTTGAGTCGCGGTCAAAACCCATTACTTCGTGAATACGTGTTTCGGTGTCAAATATAAACCGCGGTTGAATGTTGATGGATTGTTCGCTACGGTAAATAATAGCTTACCATCTTCTGGGTCGGTGTTTGTGTTGTTGCTCGTAACTGTGTATGTGTAGTTGTTGGGACTGTCTGCGGTTAGAACCTCTGCCAGCTTATTTTTTAAGTTGTTCATCGTGTAGTTGCCCTCAGGTATCGTAATTAGTGCCTCATATCCATCTTCACTCAGAGTAAAAGTATTGTAAGGACTTGCCACAGAGTAATATGATTTAGGCACATAGATATGAAGTATTCTACAATGGGTAGGATTGTCTACCGATTTCATATTGACTTCACAACTAAAATCTGAATCTGTGCCATTTATCCGATTTTTGCTGTTAATGTAGTAAATACCACTTGCACGACCACCTTTTTTCTCCATTGTAGGGACACCCTACGACCCGACTTTTTCGGTTGCAAAGCTTTTTAAAAAGTTTCGTACGATTTACAATCGTATATTGCATATATTAGAAAATATTTTTTTACTGTCGGGATTTGAAAAGGGTGTCCCTTTTCATATGAAAGTGTCAAAGCCATACCCGTTCTGTGTTTTCAGGTCTTTCGCTTCTTTTTCCTTCAAATCAGTCCATCCGCTTGCGATTTTAAACCTATTACCTTTCGCTCTTTCTAACAAAAACCTAATACTATGCCACCCACAGGTATCTGTCGTGTTGCTTTGGTTTTTAACCTGATTAACCATCATAAGCAGGTATGTGCTCGGCTTACTCTTGTCAATAAGTTGTTTCATTTGGTGTAGAAACAGCTCTGTAGGCTTATACAGTGCGAGAGGGTCGTACATCTCTATACTTCTATCGCCATCTAAGGAGCAGTAAACAGCAATCCAATGTGAGCCCGCTTGACTAGACTTATCTAAGTTCATTATAAAACCATACTTCTTTCTTTTTTCTGGTTTCAGTTTGTTTATTTCGTCGCTGGCTACTGTTCCCAAATACCAATCGTGCTTTTTCATAATGTCATCTATTTCGTCCGTCATTAGTCCGCGGTAGCCATTCCCACCTTGGTCGTCTTCTAACTGTGGCATATTTTGTAAATCTATTATGAATTTTTTTGCATCCTCATCGCCTGCTGGTGGCTGTTCTTCTGGTTTTTCTGGTTGTGGTTCTGGTTGATGTTGTTGTTGTTGTTGTTCTGGTCCTGGTTGTGGTCCTGCTTGTGGTTCTGGTTGTGGTTGTTGTGGTTCTGGTCCTGGTTGTTGTGGTTGTTGTTGTTGTTGTTGTTGTTGTTGTTGTTGTCGTTCTGCCTGCTTCATTTTCTTTTCTATCCAAGCATTAAATGAAGCCCATCCTTCCGCAGATGTTTTGATGTTTTTCGTTGTTTCGTGTTTGATTAAAAATTGTTGTAAAGTCTTTTTGTAATTTAACAACTTTTCCTCCCTTGACACGGATAACTACAATACCAGCTTTTTCTAAATCTTGTACGATTTGCTGTTAGTTTTTTGCTATCACCTCTACTCTGGACAGAACCATCTCATTAACTATTTTTTCTCGCTGTAAATGCTCAATCTTGCTTACGTTCGCATTCCACTGTTGAGTTATATCTTCTACCTTAGTCTCAGACGGCGGAGGTTTTTCCCGAGCTCGTTGAGGAGTTTTACTATAATTATTGTTTTTGTCTGGTGGCATTAATAAAAGCCTTTTAGTTTTTTGGAATTCTCTGAATTCTTCATTTATTCGTTTCAACCTTTTAATCTCTCTTTTCTTTTCTTCTTGTCTTTCCTTCATTTCAGCATCCTCCTTCCTCTCTCTTCTTTTCTTTTCTTCTTCTTTGTCTTCAAGGTCTTTGATTTCTTTTATTTCCAACCTTTTCTTTTCTTCTTCTATCTCATCCCTTTTCTTCTTTTCCTTTTCTTCCTGCTCGTGTATCAGGTCATATTTTTTCTGTAAGTTGTCTTGTATCTGATTGCGGTTCTCGTATTCAAGACGTTCAAATTCGGACTTAATTACTTTCTCGCGGGTTTTTGTAGGGACTTCGCCCCTACGACCCCGCCGGTGGGGTTTGAAAGGGATATCCCCTTTCATATATTTCAAAAACAGTTTAACGATTTGAAGTGTTGAAAGGTCATTCGTTTTATTTCCAAAGTTGAGATATGCTCGTTTGCCTTTCACTTTAATATACGGTCGGCCGTCTTTGGTTCTATATATCCTCGGTGGCAGTTGTTTAAGTTTTTTCTTTGGCTTACTTCTCATTACTACTATTATATTGAGTAAAAAAAATTAATATAAGATTTTACATTTGAACCTACCCGCGGGGTTTAACGAAATTTAACGGCTCCTCCTCGTTGCTTGCCGTACCCTTGCTTAATCGCAGCCTTTGCTACACGGTCCGCATAAGGCCGACATCGCTAAGAAAAGTAGCACCCCTTGAAATCAATTGATTTTTCTTGATAAACCTATTAGCATCCACTATCGCTTTTCCTACCTTCGCCCAATTTACTTTGCCTCCTGTTTGTTTCTTTTTTCCCTTCTTCTTTCTTCCTCCTGCTTGTGGCATTGAAGGATTGTAGCTGATATTGTAACCTGATGGACTACTGATAATAACTGGAGATGTTGGCATGTATATATAGTTCTAAAAAAAAAAAAATACTAAAAATCACAAAAACCTTTTGTTGAAATTAGTCCCGCAAGCGGGACAATTGACTATCGCAAGCGATAGTTGAAATTTTGCCTCAGCTCGTCCGATACCGCATCCACATACAAAAAGTTAAACCGTTCCTTGGTCGCCTCGTGATATTTTTCAATGAAGTAGTCTAAATCATATCAGAGGTCTAAATGTTTATACGAGTTCAATTTTATCAACACTCTGACCTGGAAAGATTAATAAATAGTCCAGCTGTTTAATCCCCTCAGGTCGTAAGTCGTTAAGATACTGCGAACTCATAATCACCTTTGACTTGTAGTGTCTATTTTTTTTCAACAGGTCGCTCACAGACTTATCTCTCAACCCGCTACCCAAATCATCTAGCACGAACACGACTTCTGGTGTAATGTATTTGCTCGGTCTCTCAGCGGGGGAATTTTGCTTTTTCTTTTCATCCTCTTTACCAAAATAAAGAAACTTCGGCTTTTCTACTTCCTCCTCCTGTAAAATCTCGCCTTCTTCTTGCTCTTCATCGGTTTTGTTGAGCTTGTCTAACTCGTAATCAATCACACTGTATCCGTCCGTTTTCAAATATGTATATATCGCCATCGGGTTTCCCTTCTTCTTGAAGTGCTTCACCATTTCTTTGTAGATGTGGTCCTTGAGTATTGTGCTGGCAATAATAACAATACGCGTCTTTTTGTCGGTCGTTTGTTTCAAGATTTCGAAAAGTGCGGTCGTCTTGCCACTCTTTTTGCGAGCAAGAAGAAAAATATCGGCATACGGTTCATCAAATAACTTATGTCCTTTAGCCAACTTGTCACCATCTCCGTTTTGCTTAACTGGTCTAACTCGTATACCATTAATTTTCTCCATCACTATATTTTCGTCAAAAATTCTAAACAAATAACAATTCTTCCAGCTAGTTGGTCAGTCTCAATACTGCCATTGTCTGTTTTAAGCACTTTAAAAGTGTATTGTCCATCGGTCCAATTAATAATACCTAAGTTGTAGCTAAGATTGGAAATATTTGCTGTGTTGCTGTCGGCGAATGTGCCGATAATACCGATGCGGTCCATATAAAGGATTTTTGTTTTCGTCTCCGTCACGTCATTCATATAGTGTATAAACTTAACATTCATTCTAGTCGGTGTAAAGTTCAATTTAATGGTTTTGTCAAATGTCTTGCTACCATTAGCCCCGCCTGGAAAATCATTACTCAGAAAAATAATCTTTTGGTATTTATAGTCCATTGCGGAGATTTCACCTCCGCACCTCCAATGGTTTTGATGAAACTTTTTCAAAAGTTTCCTATATTTACATTTATAAACTTTTTATTAATTAATATTTCTGCTCAGACCGCCTGCGATTTCTATTCACGGGTAAGTGTTTAAAAAAATGAAAGTTGTATTTATTGTATTCAAAAAGGAATAGAAACTAAATTTAAATGTGTGTATAAGCCTATGAGTGATTGGTGTGTTAGTTTTGATGAAGCTATCCCGCTAATCTGTGCTGGTGATAGCTCTTGGTATAAAACTCAGGTACATTCATTTCTTACTTGAAGAAGGTGATGGAAGGCAGATGCCAATCAATAGTGTTAAAATACCTACATAAGTGTTAGCAACCTCACACGGCAAGTTCTTTTCAGACAGCCTCACGATACAAAGGGTTATAATAGCAATAATGATACCCATTTGAAATAAGTATTTGATAAGTCGGCTGTCAGTTTTTTGCTTAGTCAAACAGCAATCCCAGCTGTCCTCGTATTCGTGGTCTAATTTTTTTTCTTCCTGCTTAATTTGGACATCTAGCACACGGTTCTTCAACTCTGGTGTGAGGTCGCCATCTACTTCTATGATTGGTGGTGGAGGGTGTAATTTAGGGGGCATTGTCAGTGCTTTTTTTCAAAAACCACTTACGATCTCAAAAACTATATTGGGTTTGTAAGGGCTTGTCCTCACGGGAAAACGACTGCTCGGATTTCTGCTTATTGGTTGGTTTGGTCTTGTAGTATATTCATAAGATTTTCACTTTCTTTTTCTAAATAAATCACCTTTTCTGATAATTGTTGAACGGCCTTAATTAAAGGGGCGATAAACTCTGAATAACCTATACCATAACCGACATCACCACTATCAACACATTTAACATATTCTGGATTAACACTCACACCTTTCAATTCGCATTCTTTTCTTTGCTTTGGACACGGAACCATAATGGTTTCTTTTATAAAACCGCCAAAATCTAGCATATTCATTTCTGTTAGTATGCTGTGCTATTAAGCCAGTCCTACATTTTTTTTATCGTCAATCATACGATAGCAGACTGGATTTAACTTATTAATAAAATCTAAGCCTAAGCATTCCTTTATATCTTCTTTTTTTTCTCCTGTCTGAATATTGAATTCGATTAGACAATACCCATAATTGTCTATCGCTTGCTTTCAAAGACATTAAAGCAGTATTTGAACTATTCTCCCATATGAACCCACTCGTTGAAGAATTATTCACTCTAAATCTAATAGCATAAGAAATTAATCCTCCGCCTACTCCTCCTGCTGGTGCTGTTCCTCCACTTAATGATTTATTTGCTCCAGACTGAGACATATAAATCCCCCAGTTTGGATCAGCAGTATCCCATACAAATATTCCTCTCGCATTCGTCCCGTCTGTTTGTCCTTGAATTCCTATTTTCGCTCCATTATTAGTTGTGGTCGTTAGCAACCCAGAATATGTAATTCCCGCACTAGCAGTTATTAATCCTTTTGTCCATAAAGTTCCGTTTGCGCCATTCAATCACATTAATAGTTGCTCCCCTGAATTCTCCCATATAAAACCCATCGTAGCATCATTAGCAGTTTTAAAACGAAAACTATATGAACTAAAATCATTTCCTGAAACAGCCAAAGCATTTGCCAAACTTCTAGTGTTTCCAGCTCCACCAGATGCCGCATAGATTCCCCAACTTGTATTGGTGGTATCCCATAGAAATATTCCTTTTGCATTTGTTCCGTCTGTTAGTCCCTGAATTCCTATTTTCGCCCCACTGGCATTCGTTACTGACGTTAGTGTGCCAGTGTATGTAATCCCCGCATTTGCAGTTAGTAAGCCACTTGTTGTTAACGTGGTTGTAGATATACCCGCATTTGCCGTTATTAGTCCTGTTGTGCTTATATTCATCGCCTCAGACCATGTTATATTGCTTCCTGCTGCTATTCCTGATTTGTAGCTAAAAGCGAGTTTATTGTTTCCTTTTGATATTTGGAAATTTGAACAAGCATTACTTGATTTCCAGTTAGCGCCATCCCAATAAGAATCAAAGTTTAAGGATATGTTGTCGTGTGACCAGTTGAGATTTTGAAAAACTGGATAGATGTCTGCCGTCGTTATTGCCTGTATATGCGGTCCCGCAATGTTGTTCGTCGTTCCATACAACTCTAAGCCTCCTGTCGCCCCTGTGCCTTTCGTTGTATTGCCTATGATTATTGGCTTTACCTGATGCTGTTGTTATTTCGTCGCTCGTTGTTAATGTTGTCGTAGTTATTCCTGCGGTTGAAGTAATTGTTCCAGCACTTGTTATGCTGTTTGAATTCATATCTAAGTCCCCGTAAAATCGCATACCACCGGCATTGTTAAAACGGACAATGTCAGATGAAGCACTTTTATTGTCCAAAAGTTTTGAAATATAAAGTCCCGCCCCTTTTACATCAAATGCTACATTCGTGAATACATAACCTCTTTGGTTCGCGGTTCCACTTGTAGCAGTATTTAGAGTAAATAAACAATATTGATAATCACCTGATGTCTGTGAAGAGAATATATCTCCTCCATTTTGGTTTAATATCCTCGCCCCATTATGTTATATTTCCATCATTAATGATTTCTTGATTATTAAAATCAGCCGTTTGTGTTAGAGTTAGATATTTTATCACAGTGCTCGTCCCGTTGAATGTTTTACTTCCTGTTATGGTTTGGTCTGTTGTTAGTTTCACACAATTGTCATCCAGATATTGCCTACTTACCGCTTCATTCGCATTTTGTGGTGCTCCTAGATTAACAATCCTACTATTACAATCTAAGCCAGTAGCATTAAACCACGAAACAATCGTTCCATCAATAATAAAACTTATTTTTTTCGCAGAAATTTCAAAGTTGTAATATGTTGCAGTTTTCATATCCAAACTAGCAATTGACCCGATATTACTGGTATAATTGAAAACAATGAATGTTCCCTTTGTTGTTGAATTTATTGAATTTCCAGTTATTTCAACACCACTGCTATATGTCTTAATTCCTGCTATGGTTTGGTTTCCTGTTAGTTTCACATTTTGCCCGTCTTTTGTATCAACATAACTTTTATTTGCTCCATCTGTTGAAGCGGAAGGGTCGGCTAAGTTTGTTATTTTGTTGTTATTCAAACTTAATGTTGTTCCAGTTGCGGTTATAATTAAAGTATTACCTGAATATAACTCTACATACGAACCAGTTATTTGTATCGGATACCAAGTCGCTGTTGCTATTTTTTGTGCTGCAATCATTCCTATTTTTGTATCAAAGGCTATCCCAATACCATCAAAAGTAGTAGGATTGGATGAACCACTTACTTCTAAAGTTGATGTAAATTTTTTATTTCCTGCTATGGTTTGGTCTCCTGTTAGTTTAACCACCGAAGTATCAAGAACTGAAACATCCACACCATCAACAAGATTTACATTTGTTATGCTTTGGCTTTTCATATCAATCCCCGCACTCGCATTTATTATACTGCTAAATGTTTTAATTCCTGCTATGGTTTGGTCTCCTGTTAGTTTAACCACCGAACCATCAACTGCGAGATTAGCGAGATTAATTCCATTATATGTAGAAGCCCCTGAAATAGCATAACCTCCCATATTTAGTCCTCCCGTCATACTAGCAGTGTCGTCTAATCTAAGAAAGGGTGGTGTAGTGTTTCTCCATTGTCCTGTGCTATAAATAAGTAGTTGATTATCTGCTGGGAAGCCTGTTATCGTCACATCGCTGTGGCTATCTATACTTCCAGCTGCTGAAACTTTATCATTATTATCATTATGCTCAAATATCCATTCATCAACATCTTTGGTATTTAGTAAATTAACTCCTGTTATATTCTTCCTCCCCATACTAATGTTGCCAAAGTCATCAACATTTATCGGAAAAGTTTTATTTACCAAGTTTATTGAATTATATGTTAGATAGCTATTCATCGCTATTGGTGCCGTTATGACTACATCAGAGAGTGTGTCAATTGACCCGAGGGCGGTATTCCTCCATTTGCAGTCTACATTGTTGTAAGTTAAGTATTGACCGACCACCGGTGCGGATGTGTTTGTATCTACTTGTAGTCGAGCGGTGTTGAGTTGAAGCTTTAACCTCGTCGTTGTCCCTAACTCGTTGCTCTGTATAGTATAGATTTTTTCGTTCTTTAATGTCATCTGTGCTTTTGGTAGCCAGTCGTGTATCAAATCGGCCGTCAGTATAATAAAGGTTTACGGGGTCGGCATCTTCTGGCACCCTATCTGTGTTTAAGCTAATAATATTAGTGTTGGTAAGGTCTAAATTAAGTATATTAAGACTATCAACAGCTAACTCATTAAGGCCTAAGAGCGATTTATATTGTGACATATTATATATATTGGATAATAATTAATCCGATTTAAAAAAAATTTTGGTTAGATATACAACCGAAACAAACAATGCCAAGAGGTAATAGAGAGATTGCCATAAAGAACCTTGAAAAAGCGACTGTAATGAAGAAACAGTATGCGAGGCAGAGAAAGTTTGAGAGGGCTAAGGAATTACTAGCGGAGGAAGAAGCTAAGAATGCAAAAGAAATGACTAACGACGAAAAGATGGACCACATTACTAAGAAGCAGTTGGCGAAAGATATGATTGATGGGCGGGACTGCCGAGCTACGCTCGCAGAAGCGTACGGTGAGCCGATTGAGGAGAGTAGTGAAAGCGAAGAAGAGGTTGAACACGATTTCGTTTACCTCATTGCGGATAAAATATCAAAGATGAAACTTAAGACTAAACAGAAGAAGGCGAAAAAAGTGGTAAAAAAGAAAGTGGAAGAAGAGAGTGAGGACGAAAGCGAGAGTGAGGAAGAAGAGGAAGAGCCCAAGCCTAAGAAGGGTGGTAAGAAGTCTAGCCGTGTTCATGTCAATGTTTATGCGGGACAACCAGAGAAGTCAAAAAAAGAAAATAATGATACATCTAAGATATTTTTAAAGTTTTGAAACTTTTGAAAAAGTTTCAATATATAACTTTATGCACGACTTATCATTTACTCTTCTATATATTGTGATAAACTACCTTTCTATTTAAGTCGCATATAGCAAGGGACCATGAGCATACAACCGCTAACTCGCAACTGGAAGACTCTCCAGGTAAAAATGAAGAAGAGCTTGAACAACAGAAAATTGAAGAGGCTTCTGAAATACACCATCAATCTAAATACCTAAAAAATGGAATACTATACTAGCCCCTGAGCCTGAACCATTAAGCCAAGTGTTTATTGACCTTATGGATATGTCTAAAATAGCTACTAAGAAAGGAAACAAAAACTACAATTTTGGTTTAGTAATGATTGATGTTTATTCTCGTCGTGCTTGGATTAAACCGATCAAAAATAAGGCAACAGGGGAAGTATTAGAAGGATGAAAGAAAATGCCTAAACCTAAAAGAATTACGTCTGACAACGGCGGTGAATATAAAGGACAAGTCGCCGAATACTTCAAAGAGAACGAGATAGAACACGCAACAAATGAAGTAGGTGACCACCGAACTATGGGAATAGTAGATAGATTTATTAGAACAATAAGGAATGATTTAAATTTTATGTGGGAAGTTAATGATAATTTTATTTGGGTTCCTTACATTAATGAAATTGTTGAAAATTATAATAATACATATCATAATACAATAAAAGCTACACCTATGGAAGTCTATGAGGGTAAAAAGAAAAATGACCAAGAAATATATAGAGCCGGTCTTATTAATAAATTTCCTAAGGGCTCAACCGTTAGAAAAGAACTAGAACGAACCGTTTTTAGTAAAGGTGATGTTCAGTATTCAAAAAAAGTATATACAGTCAAAGGCCCGAAAGGTTTTAAGTTGATTTTAAATTCGGATGAAATAGCAAGTCCTCAACAGCTATTAAAATCTAAAATGGAAGAACAACCGGACGAAGTTAAACCTCAACTAGCCGACAAAGTAAAGGAAGCAACTAAGGAAAAGAAGACAGGCCACTTATTAAAATCATTAGATATAAAACCGGAGAATATCCGTAGTAGTGCCCGGATTAAGAAGAAAAAAGATATACTTGATTTGTAATAAAGATAAATGACAAAATTCATCATTTATTTTTTTTATTCAATGAGAGCAGGAATTATTTTTTCAATCTGCTCAAGCATGCCTTCAAAAAATTTTTGAACATTTGCCAAGCTTAAAGAAAAACATTTCGTTTTGTCTGTCAAGAAGACAACCCACACGTGGTCTCCGGTGCTGATATTTTTCACAGAGCTTGCTGCACCAACCCCTGTTATATCTACAAACTTCTCTTCCTTGGTTTTTGAAATTACCAATTTGTTTTCACCAGGACTGACGTAGAAAGACTTAATAGTTTTTGTCGGAGTAAATTTCTTTTTCTTTCCTCCACCAGACAAATCGACTTCCTTCATTTTTTCTGTTATCCCTGCAAGCACTGAAGGCTGTTCCTTCAAAACAAAAACACAAACATAAGAAACAAAAATTAAGACAAAAATAAATTACCTTTGTTCAGCTGCTGGTGCAGGTGCAGGTGCAACAGGCTCCTACAATACACAACAATCAATGGAGACAACAAAAAAGAAAAGATATTATTACCTGTGGAGCTGGAGCAGGCTCGTCAGTCTTCTTCTTGGGAGGCATAGCAACCTACACATACATACAAAGGAGGGACAACTATGTATGTATATGTAGGAGTAGTTTTAAGTCGTGCTCAGGACTTTATATAGTCAGCTATTTTACCCCTCAACCCTATTTCTATATTTATTATATTTATCAAGCACATCATCAAAGCTATCACCATCACTTATCAACTTCCTAGCATATGTTTCATCTCTTTCATTCAATGGTTGCTTCCTAGCTAGCAACCAGCTATCTAACAACCTCTCCTCTTTCTTTCTTCTTCTCTCTTTCTCTTTCTTTTCATTTTATTATTATTATTTTTTCTGTTCTTCTCTTCTTCTATCGCTGCTAATCTTTCATCTATCGCATCCTCTCTTTCTTCAAGTTCTTCTTTCTTTTTTGTCAACTCTTTTATTTTTTCATTTATCAATTCAATTTGATTACTTACTGTTATTTTATGTCTATTTACTACGCTTTCTTGTTTATCTATATAATATTTATCCAGTCATTACTGTCTCGTCTTATACTCTCATTATCAGAATTATCAGAAAAATTGTCAAGATTATCAAAATTATTAGACATATATCACTTTTTATATATTTTGCTAAGGGTAAAATGGCCTTCTTTTCGCCTTGTTTTCGGCAAAGTAGAAAATCTGTAGGTCTATTTTGCAGTTTTCGTGCAAAAAAAATATCAGTCATCAATGTTTCGGTCACGGCTCATTTCCTTTTTATTTTTCCGTTACCTTTTTATTTTGTCGTGGGCCGGAGTGGTTATTTCAAAAAATTCTGTTTTGATGACTGTTGTCTGTGATTTCTTTTTTCTTAATTTGTTATTGATATTTTTTCTATTATTTTACGAAACTGAAATGTATGAATAATATCCGTTGCCATTTTGTCCCTGCGGGCCGGCCGGTGTGTGTCTCTGTGGTGGGGTGGGGTATGTCTTGAAAAAGTGTGCCGAAGTGCGACCCTATACTACTGACTATAGGGACACAGACTAGGGAGACAGAATAAGAGAACAGAATGACTGATTCTTTCTATGTTTACAATAGTGTTTGATGAATAATCTCGACACCAGACCCACCCCCCGCCAAAGAATTTGTCGGGATGGATCTGTGGGTCTGGTAGAATAGCTTTTAGGCAATAGTTGCTGTCCGCCGCGTATCGAAATATTATATCTTGATTAGGGAGAAACAGGCAGTACTTTGCAGTGGACGTTCTAGACGTTCGTAATTTTTCATTTGGAAATGCATATGGACACAACCGTTTACTACGTTTACTTAAAAAAAAAAAAAAAAAAAAAAAAAAAAAAAAAAAAAAACCTAAGTGGAAAGATGGTGGCGATAGAAGCGCGCGCCACGAAATATTTTCCAGTGCTTGCAATTGTCACTGTGTAGTTTGAGTGAGTGTGTTTGTCGAGATCTAGGTGTGCTTGTGTACGTTGATATATAATTGATAATATTACTTGGACCTGCCAACGTAAGGTAATTTACTGGTAAAAAGAATACTGGTAAAAAGAATCTGTAATGTATTAAAATTTTGTTTTAACAGAGATAATTATGAAAAAATGTTATGAAAGCATTTTCATGCATTGAAAAATAATGCAGCCTTGCAATTTTAGCTCAATTACAAGCAGTTGATTTTTATAACATATTTTCCTGAAATAACATCGTCAAACACACTACATTTGCAAGTAGCGGTGGAAACTAAAAGGAAAGTCTTGAACTGGTCCGAAGCAACGAAAATGTCCAAGCAAATTAAAATAATGTTTAAGTGCATGTGCATGGTTGCCATGTGGCAACCGGATTTCAAATACTTCAGAAGAAGAAAAAATAATAAAATCATGAAATTTATTAATAATACAGCTATTTCTTTCATTTTCAAGTATTAAAATAAAATAAAATTTATTACACAAATTTTAGTGCCCAATGTCCATTGTCTGCCGCCCCCCCTTTGAAGATGATTTTCAGCTGAGTTGCCACCTGGCAACCACAATGTTATTAAGAGTCAGATTGATTAATACGACGGCGTTCTACTTTTTTTTTTGAGGGATTCCGTGCTGTTTGTGCCACAAGTGACATGTTCGCCCCCCCCACACACACACACACACACAGCGGCACATCTGGCCCACAGGTAGCACAATAAAACATAGTGTAAGATACCTTCTTCTCTTAAAAGGCATGCAGACAAACGACACATTTACGTCTTTTTGACCTCTCCAAACCTTCGTTATAGTTGTGCCCTAGCTCCCTTTTCTTTCTCATTTTGTCTGCCATGTGCACCTGTGGGTATTTGAGGAGTTGCATGCATGGGGCAAAGCTATCCTGCATGTTAGGCTGGCTGGGGGCAGGCTGTGCGAGGGCAGGGATAGAATTACCCTTATTACCATGCAAAATGAGGGAGTCTGCAAGCAAAAGTTTGAAATACCCGGGCCTGGTAGCTCTTTTTGAAGCTACATACTTGGACAAAACAGACTGACTAAAAAAGGTAAAATGTTTGTAGGCATTCGTGATAATGAAATCAAGCAAATCATGAAATCTGCCCTTTTCAAATCCTGCATTCCAAGGGTGAGATCGAGGGAAGAGGACCCGTGGCGCACGGCATTGAATACATCAACTGCGTTAAAAGCTGAATAATAAAGGGCCACAGCCTCACAGCGCGGAACCCGAGGATCATTGACTAAAACGGGCCTCTCTGGCTTTGCCAGGCAAAGTTGTGGAGCAAGTTGCGATAATTTGCTGCTGATTGTGATCGTTTTGATTGATTGCAAGCAGCTCCACCCCCTCATGCATGCATGTGGGCCTTTCTTAGGACACCTCTGACTCCACAAAAGCATTTTGGGAAACCCTGAATGCGCATTCTTCACCTGGCCTACAAAATCTAACCCCCTCTTCTTCACTTCAGTAGCTGTCTTAACAGAAACAAACCACGAATCACCAACAACAATTCGACCACTCCCCCACCATGGTTTTGTTAGGCGCAAAAAAGTAGCAGTAGTGACCCCAAACTCATTTACTAATTCTTTTAGCTTATCCCTATCCCTACCCTCCACACATTCCATGCCTATGCATATGCCTGTTTCAACATCACACACGGTATGATATTCTCTGCCAACAGGAATAGGTTTGCGGGGGACAACCATTTGGCCTGGCATACCCACCCCAGTAAATTGACCCATACTCTCATCTACCATGAGAATGTTGCCCGGGACTATGGCTTTACGTGCTGTGGCATCCACGGCCTGCATGAATGAACGAACTGGCGAAAAAGGGTCCTCTTCATTTGCAGGAGGGCCTAGCCTCAAATTTTTCAAGATAGCATCGAACCGATTGCACCCCATTATGTTACCAAATTCAATAAAGACTAAAAACTCCTGAAAGGTGAGGGCCTGCCGCAGACGGGGTTCTCGCTCCTTCTCCAGCTCCTCGTTAGTCAGGCGAACGATGGTATGAACTGCTTCATGCAGCAAGAAGTGAAGAAAGTGCCTATGAACGAAAGAGGAAAAAAATATTGACAAGGGGGTGCAAAAAAAACCTGAAATTGTATTGTAATGGGACATACGAAAAAGAGAGAAAATAAGTTAGCAAAAGCAGACAGGGAGTGTGACTTTGTAACTATAATTCCCTGAAACGACAACAAATTCAAAAAAAAAGAACAAAAAGAAAACCATTCAAAAAGTCATGGTGAATGTGAGGTTGACTGGATTTTTTTTTGAAGTGAGAGCGCAGAGAAGAGAAGGGTGAAAGAGCTTACATGCAGGGTCCCGCATCGTGTGCCAAGGTGGTCTTGGCCTTATGTACAGGGCGACCAGCTCCCCAATCCACCACATGTGGACCCACGTTCCACTTCATATCATTAGCCAATAGTTTGGCCGTCTCCCCATCTACTTCTTCTTGTGAATATGGACGCGGCTTGTACGAGGGAAGCTTTTCTTCTTCACCTCCCTCTTCCTCAGCACTGTCTTCGTCTTCCTGGGGAACAGCATCTTTCACTTCGGGTTGAGGGTTTGGGGGTTCCTCCTCCTCCTCATCTGAAACCTCACCTTTGACCTCTTCTCCCGCAGCATTGACGAAATGCAGGTCTGACCCGGCATGGTTGGCTGGGGTCGCAAAAGCTTGGAAAAGAAGAAATAGTACTGCTTGTCAAAGTGGAGGGTAACAAGTGCTTTTTTGTGCTTGGTTTCTTTTTCCTTCAAAACACCCAAAGCACTAATGTCCTTGTAGAGAGGATCGCCAAATTTTTGGCGTGCCCAAGCCTTTCCCAGCTTCTCTACAGCCACGGATAGGGGGTCACCCACCTCCATGTTTCTGCTAAAAAATCATTTTGTGGCACGTTCACGTGGAAAAAGTGCAGTATGAGGGCACCCGTCTATTAAAAAAAAAAAAAACTTCAACTCAAAGATTTTTCCTGAAATTTTCACACTCGCTTTCCGTACACTTTTGCTTCAAGGTTTTTGACTTTATTCAATAAAAACAGCTCCGGTTCAAGCGATAAATTCTTTTGAAAACTGGCTACTGAAACGCGGTTGCCATGTAGCAATTGTTGTTGCCATATGGCATCCCCATGCACTTAAACAATAATGAAACAAAATGATTAATTTAATATATTAATGAAAAAAATATTTTCGAAAACTAACATATTTCAAAAAAGAGTGCCTGAATCCAATTGTATTACTGTGTAGCAGCGGGAAGAGCGGGGGCTGCATGGCTGCTTGGTTTATAAATACGTGCCATTCGTCATGGCACTCTTCCAAGCAGAAGGAACAGTCGCGAACAAGCCATCATCTTGTTTAACGTAATCATCCTATTAAATGAACACTAAAAATCAAAACGTTTACGCAAGGTCAGTGTAATTCCATCATTGAATGAGCTGCTGGCACACGACCCTTTCTGAGAATGCAGTTTCAATTCTGACATGTCGTGCACTGTTCTCATTTCATGCATGACTGAACGATGCACGCTTTGCAGGGACTGACGTTGTCTTCATTTTTCTTCTCCCCACAAAGCGTTACTTTTCTAAGGTCGTTTCCAGCTTCCATTCTTCTTTAGATTCATCTTTCTGTTTGTTTTTAGTATCTTTCTGCTTTCGAGATGAACAACATTAAATGATGTGTCTTTAAATCTAAGAAGCTAGTTTTTCTTCAGGAACGTACAAAGACACAGATGAAGCATGTGATGGAAAAAGAATGCAAGATTCGAATTCCCAGATTCAAATTTTCTGTGTCATTGACATGAAATGAAAAGATGTTATTTTTTTGTCTGCAACACTCAACCGAACATTGATGCTGTTTAAAAAAAAGAAGAAATATGTCATATTTGATTTTTTTTTTTGCTTATCTTCGTGTTAATTTTCACGATGAAGCATTCATGATCATTCAGCTACAACAATTAACATGAAAAGTTAACAACATATTAACGTTTTTACAATTGAAATTATACATCACATGCTAACATTCAGACACAACCACACATGAGTTAAAAAACCAAAAGAAATACAAATTTAAACTAAATCAGACCAAGGAAGAAGCTGAAAAGCAGGATTGTTATCCTCAGATGATACACATTGAATATGAGGTCCCGCCGATGAACCTACATTTCCATAAATTTCTAATCCGCCTGAAACTCCTGATTTAGTATTCCGTCCTATGATTATCGGCACACCATTTGATGTTGTAATATTATTGCTAAATGTTTTGACACCTGCTATTGTTTGAGTTCCTGTTATTTTAACATTCTGACCATCTAATGTATCTACATAACTTTTGTTTGCCCCGTCCGTTGAAGCAGTAGGTGTTGATAAATTGGTTTTTTTTTGGCTTTTCATATTAACTCCCGCATTCGCTGTTATTGCTCCACTTGCTGTAATTGTCGTTCCTGTTAATCCTTCGTTAGCCGTTATAACTCCACTTGCTGTAATTGTCGTTCCTGTTAATCCTCCGTTAGCCGTTATAACTCAGCTCGCCGTTAATGTAGTTCCAGTTAATCCCGCATTCGCCGTTATTAATCCACTTGCTGTTAATGTTGTTCCTGTTAATCCGGCATTTGCCGTGATTAAACCGCTGACCGTTAATGTCGTTCCTATTATTGTTCCAGTTTTTGTTATTGTATCACACGATATATTTCTAATCAATGTTATATCGTAATTCAAGGTTTCATAATCAAACTACAAACTGGCGACTTCTACTTGACTTCTTAATGATGTTCCGCTACTGCACTATTAACAACCACTATGATATATCTAGCAAACACTGATGTTGGAGTATATGTTTTTGATGATTGTGAAGCCCATGCCTGCCCTGTCTGTGTATCCCATAATGTAAATGTGGTGTTGTCTGTGGATGTGCCCATATACTAAGTATTCGGAGCATTGTATTGAAAGTTAGCATTTGAAGAACGAACATAGTATTTTTTTAATCCTGTATATCGCTCCTAAGTCTATTTTTATCCATTCTCCGCTATAAGAAGAACCTGAAAGTGTGGTTGTAGTTGGCGGACTTCTTTGATATACTCCTGTTGAGTCATTGTAGTAAGTTGGAAATGTTATGAAATTTCCCCAAGCATTGTTCTGGTCAGCATTAAAGCAAAACAAGCGGGCTCGGCCACCTCAGCAGAAGAAGCAGAAGCAACAAATGGTGCGTGTGTTGTATTGTTTGTGTTCATAGTCTGCGGGCCCGTACACATAGTAAAAGCCGAAGCACCCAGTTTAATATCGCCTGACATCGTCCCACCAGTCAAAGAAAGGAAAGATAACGACCCAGTTGAATTTACCCAGTTTGTTCCATTGTATGTTAGTTATTGACCATTTGCGGGTGTTGTTATTACTACATCACTCAAAGCATCTATTGATTTTGTTCCTAGCAGTGTGTCAAAGTCCGTATGAGCCCTTGCTGTCGTATAATATAGATTTGTTCCCTCTGCTAAATTGGTGGTGCTCTTTGTCGCTAATTGAGTGTCAAATCTCGCATTAGTGTAATAAAGGTTTGTTCCCTCTGCTAAGTTGGTGGTGCTCTTGGTCGCCAGTCTTGTATCAAAATCTGTATTTGCTCTGGCTGTCGTATAGTAAAGGTTCGTTCCCTCAGCTAAGTTAGTAGTTGATTTAGTTGCGAGCCGTGTGTCAAATTTGAATTATCTCGTGCGGTGGTGAAATAAAGATTAGTTCCCTCTGCTAAGTTGGTTGTTGATTTTGTTGCTAATTGTGTATCAAACCTAGCATTAGTATAATATAAGTTTGTCCCTTCTGCTAAGTTAGTGGTTGATTTAGTCGCTAGCCGTGTGTCAAAATCTGTATTTGCTCTCGCTGTCGTATAATATAAATTAGTGCCTTCTGCTAAGTTTGTTGTTGATTTAGTGGCGAGCCGTGTGTCAAAGTCTGTATTTGCTCTTGCTATCGTATAGTATAGATTAGTTCCTTCTGCTAAGTTGGTTGTGCTCTTTGTAGGTAATTGAGTGTCAAATCTCGCATTGGTGTGATAAAGGCTCGTCCCCTCGGCTAGGTCAGGGGTTGATTTAGTCGCTAGCCGTGTGTCAAAGTCTGTATTTGCTCTTGCTGTGGTATAGTATAAATTTGTTCCCTCTTTTAAGTCTGCGGTTGCTTTAGCTGAAAATCTTGTGTCAAATCTCGCATTCGTATAATAAAGGTTTGTTCCCTCTGCTAAATTGGTGGTTGACTTAGTAGCGAGCCGTGTGTCAAAAGCATCATTAAATGTCGCAGTGGTTATGATTGAAGAAGCCAATATCGTAGTAAATTTACTACTGTTATGTTCAAATACCCACCCATATTAATGTTGCCGAATTCATCAACATTTATCGGAAATGTTTTATTTTCCCAGTTTATTGAATTATATGTTAGATAACTATTAGTGTCTATTGGTGCGGTTATGACTACATCCGAGAGTGTGTCAATTGACCCGAGGGCGGTATTCCTCCATTTACCATCTATATCATTATATGTTAAGTATTGCCTGACCGTTGGTGCGGATATGTTAGTGTCTATCAAATTGTATAAACTGGTTTGATGAGGATTACTTGTATTAGAACGGTGTTGAGTTGAAGCTTTAACTTCGTCGTTGTCCCTTACTCGTTGCTCTGTATAGTATAAATTTTTTTAATGTCCCCCATGCTTTTGATAGCCAGCCTCGCATCAAATCATCCGTCAGTATAATAAAGATTTATCGGGTCGGCATCTTCTGGCACTCTGTCTGTATTTAAGCCGATAATATTAGTATTTGTTAAATCTAAATTAAGTATATTAAAACTATCAACAGCCAACTCATTTAGGCCTAATAAACTTTTTAATTGCGATATTATTATATTTGTTGAGAAATTGTTTATTAATAAAAACTAAATAATATTATTTTGTATGAGAATATAAACAAGTCACAAAATGCCAAGAGGTAATAGAGAGGTCGCGATTAAGAACCTTGAAACGGGTTGGGAGGCGAAGAAAAAACAGGCTAAGCAGAGGGCTAAGGAACTACTCGGGGGAAGAGGCTAAGAATGTAAAAGAAATGACGGCGGACGAAAAGATGGATCACATTACTAAGAAGCAGTTGGCGAAAGATATGATTGAAGGAACGGATGGCGAGCCGATTGAAGAAAGCAGTTCTGATGAGGAAGTAGAGCACGACTTCGTTGATATTGTCGCCCGACGGGTTACGGGTATGAAATTAAAAACTAAACAGAAGAAGGCGAAGAAAGTGGTAAAAAAGGGAAGAAGAGGAAGAGCCCAAGCCTAAGAAAGGCGGTAAGAAGTCCAGCTGTGTTAGTGTCAATGTTTATAACCAACAACCCGAGAAACCAAAAAAAGAAAATAATGATACATCTAAAATATTTTTAAAGTTTTAATATAAGAGCACCAAAAATGAAGGTGCGTAGGCAAAGTCTCTGCAATGGACCACAAACATACAGCTATACAAAACAATGAAACTGGAGGTACGGAGGTGAAATCTCCACAAAATGAGGACGAACTTGAGAAACAGAAAATTGAAGAGGCTTCTGAAATACACCATCAATCTAAATCACCTAAAAAATGGAATACTATTCTAGCACCTGAGCCAGAACCATTAAGCCAAGTGTTTATTGACTTAATGGACATGTTTAAAACAGCTACTAAGAAAGGAAACAAAAACTACAATTTTGGTTTAGTAATGATTGATGTTTATTCTCGTCGTGGTTGGATTGAACAGATCAAAAATAAAACAACCAGTGAAGTATTAGAAGGATTAAAGAAAACGCCCAAACCTAAAAGAATTACGTCTGACAACGGCAGTGAATATAAAGGACAAGTCGCCGAATACTTTAAAGAGAACGAGATAGAACACGCAACAAATGAAGTAGGTGATCACCGAACTATGGGAATAGATAGATTTATTAGAACAATAAGAAACGATTTAAATTTTATGTGGAAGTTAATGATGATTTTATTTGGGTTCCTTACATTTATGAAATTGTGGAAAATTACAACAATACATATCATAATACAATAAAAGCTACACCTATGGAAGTCTATGAGGGTAAAAAGAAAAATGACCAAGAAATATACAGAGCCGGTCTTATTAACAAATTTCCTAAGAGGTCAACCGTAAGAAAAGAACTAGAAAGAACTGTTTTTTCTAAAGGCGATGTTCAGTATTCAAAAAAAGTATATATTGTTAAAGGCAGGAAAGGTTTTAGTTAATACTTGGTGAAAACGAACTAGTTAGTCCTCAACAATTATTAAAATCTAAAATGAAAGAACAACCGGAAGAAGTTAAACCTCAATTAGCCGACAAAGTAAAGGAAGCAACTAAAGAAAAGAAGACAGGTCACTTATTAAAGTCACTAGATATTAAACCGGAAAACATAAGGTCAAGTCAAAGATTGAGAAAGAAAAAAGAGATAATGAATTTGTAATTTAATTACATTTATTAACATTAATTTTCTTCTCTTTGCTAACCACTCAATCAGTTATAGACTAACTACTTGGCTAACCTCTTTACTTACTTACTGGTACGTTCGGCTTTGTTGGAGTACAATTTGTCTGTACAATTTGTTTCACCAATTCATGTGGCATGTTTCGTTGCAAAAAAACCTTTGCAGTGGTAACAATCGTTGATGGCACAACCACCTAGTGCCTCATTGTAGCAACCGACCGAGCAGGGCGATTTGTTCGATGCGTCACCAGACGAAGACGACGAAGTTGATGGTTTGTGAAGAAGATGGTTGTCCATTTCACAACTCACACCACCTCCAAGCTCGAGGTCTACCTCACCTTTGCAAGTAAAACAGCTCGAAACGCTGGAGCTCTCCGAGCTTGCGCCAACTGATTTTTTTCCTGCAGCTCTTTGTCAACTTCACCGGGTTCGACATCCTCTTCTTCTTCTACTTCTTCCTCTTCTTCTTCTGCTTGGTCTGCTTTCTTCTTTCTTCCCTTCTGCTTGGGCGGTTCGTAAAACTGGCGCACGCGTTGCTTGCAAAACTCCACCTGGGCGCCATCACTTTCGATGCCCACCACTGTCATGTTGGTATGTGTATGTGTCATGTATGTATGTGTATGTGTGTATAGACATGTATCAGTGGTTTCAAATGTATGTGTATGTGTTATTTATGTATGTGTATGGGTATGTGTCTGTGTGTGTGTGTATAGACATGTATCGGTGGTTTCAAATGCATGTGTATGTGTTATATGTGTATGTGTATGTGTATGTGTGTATAGACATGTATCAGTGGTTTCAGATGCATGTGCATGTGTAGGTATGTGTATGTGTATGTGTTATGTACATACACAAAGTATGTATGTGTATGTGTATGTGTATGTGTATGTGTGTGTATTGACATGTATCAGTGGTTTCAAATGCATGTGTATGTGTTATGTATGTATGTGTATGTGTACATATGTGTGTATAGACAAATATCAGTGGTTTTGAAGGTATATGTATGTGCTATGTATGTATGTATATGTTTGTATAGACATGTATCAGTGGTTTCAAATGTATGTGCTTGTGTTATGTATGCATGTGTATGTGTATGTGTATGTGTATGTGTATGTGTGTATATATATAGATATGTATCAGTGGTTTCAAATGTATTTGTATGTGTTATGTATGTATGTGTATGTGTATGTGTATGTGTATGTGTATGTGAATATACATAGACATGCATCAGTGGTTTCAAATGTAGCAGAAGTGCACGACGAACGCAGGTACATACATACATACATACATACATACATACATACACATACATACATACATATTACATACATACATACATGCATACATACATACATACATACATACATACATACATACGTACATACGTACGTACGTACGCAGTTACGAACGTACGTACGTTATGCACGTACGTTCATACACACACACACACACATACATATATATAATGTATGTGTTTGTGTTATGTATGTATGTGTATGTGTATGTGCATGTGTATGTGTGTGTATATATATAGATATGTATCAGTGGTTTCAAATGTATGTGTATGTGTATGTGTATGTGTATAGACATGTATCAGTGGTTTCAAATGTAGCAGAAGTGCACGACGAACGCAGGCACATTCATTCATACATACATACATACATACATACATGCATACATACATACATACATACATACATACATGCATACATACATACATACATACATATATACTGTATGTATACATACATACATACATACATACATGTGTATATTCATGTGACATTTTATGTATACGTACATACATACACACATACATGTACGTACATACATACATACATACATAGATACAATACATACAATACAATACATACACACAATACATACATACATACATACGTACATACATACATACGTACATACATACATACATACATACATATACATGCATACATACATACTGGTATAAATTAAAGAACTCGTGCCTTTTTTACAGTTTCGACGAAGCCCCTTATCCGGCTTTTTGTTTTTATCCAAACTTGGTAATTCATTACGACGGATCTGCGGAATGCCTCCCTAATCCAAACCACGCTGTTTTTGTCTAGGGCTGAAAAGGCGGGCGGGCGTTGTTTAATTAAAAGTTTGTAAACATTTCTATCGCTCACCTTCGGCGGTTCAGATGGGAGCCACGAATTCTCTGATTGCCCGCCGGCACAAGGGGCAGCGCGCCAGCTGTGCCGCGCAGTCGGCGCAGACCCGGGCGTGTGCGCAGGGGGAAAACACTACCAGAGGTCCCGTTTCTTGGCCGGGCTCGTTCAGGCAAACCGCGCATGACGGTGGGTCCTCCTCGACGTTTGCCAACGGAGCCCGGGTTTTCTTTTCTTTGCGCCGCAGGCCGCGTAGGTGTACTTTCGCTCTCTTGCAAAGCGTGCGGGTGTCGCGCAGCTTGTTTTCCAAGGCGGCTAGCTCCTGCCTAGCGCGCTCCGCCGCTGCCGTTAGCCTCGTGTTCTCGCGCCGCAGCGCCTTCCCGGACTTCCGCGGCGGCTAGCTCCCTCTTGCAGTCTGTCGCCCGGCGCCGCGAGACGGCTGCCTCCCTCTCGCAGTCTTCGCAGCCTTCGCACCCCCGCAACCTTGGCGGCGGCCGTTCTTCTTCATCTTCCTCTTCCTCGTCGATGAGAAACGAACCGTCGCTGTCCTCACTGTCCTCGTCATCTTCGCTGTCCTCGTCATCTTCGCTGTCCTCGCTGTTGCTGTACTTGCGAAGCGGCCGGCGGGCCCGATCCCAGCACGAATACAGCCGGTCAACCAGCTGGGCGGGCCGCCCACAGTTGGGCAACCGTCGGCTGTGCGGCAGGTCGGCCGGCCAACTGTCGCGGAGCCAATCTCTCTCCAGGGACGCACCCGCCTGCAGCAGCAACCCCACCAGGCACAGCGCCGGCGGGACCGCCGGCACCTTGACCCCCCAGGCGCCCGTGCCGTTGTCCCCAAGGATGCACGCCCCGGCCAGCGCCATCTCCAGCAGCGCCTGCGCCGTTGTACAGTCCGTCTGCTGCTGCAGAGAAAACTTGAGCAAGACCGGACACTGGCCCGCGACGGCCGCCGCGGCCCAAACGCAATCGGAAAGCTGCAACAACTCCTTCGCGTCGGGCCGTACACATACATGCATACATACATAGGTACATACATACATACATACATACATACATACATAAATACACACACATACATACATACGTACACACATACACACATAAATACATACATACATACATACATACACAGATAGATAGATAGATAGATAGATAGATAGATAGATAGATAGATAGATAGATAGATAGATAGATAGATAGATAGATGAGATATCGACTAATGTCAGAAAAAAGGAGCTTCTGATTTCGTCAACCAAGGAAGTCTGTGAATAAAGTATTGACCCGATGCCCAGCTAAGCCGTGATGTTTGCACGGAAGGGACTGATACAGGCGATACCAAAGCTCCCTAGTACCAGGCGGGGCCAGGGCTCGTTCCATAAAGCGCCCCTTGCAGAACGAGCTCCCACCTCCATTACAGAGGGCCCAGTAAGCAGATGGAGTTTCGAGACTGTTCGACAGTCTAGTATAAACCGACAGAGCACTGTGGGTTTTATTCCGGGCTCAACAAGCGAGAAAGGGCACCCTGAGGGAACAGGATTGTGCTTCCCGTCGCTATTTCGAGATAGATAGATAGATAGATAGATAGATAGATAGATAGATAGATAGATAGATAGATAGCTATAGATAGATGAAATATCGACTAATGTCAGAAAAAAGGAGCTTCTGATTTCGTCAACCAAGGAAGTCTGTGAATAAAGTATTGACCCGATGCCCAGCTAAGCCGTGATGTTTGCACGGAAGGGACTGATACAGGCAATACCAAAGCTCCCTAGTACCAGGCGGGGCCAGGGCTCGTTCCATAAAGCGCCCCTTGCAGAACGAGCTCCCACCTCCATTACAGAGGGCCCAGTAAGCAGATGGAGTTTCGAGACTGTTCGACAGTCTAGTATAAACCGACAGAGCACTGTGGGTTTTATTCCGGGCTCAACAAGCGAGAAAGGGCACCCTGAGGGAACAGGATTGTGCTTCCCGTCGCTATTTCGGCATGTGACTTATGGGCGTATGGCTAGGCACACAAAAGGCACCCCACCACGGGCCCAGCACACCCACACCATCCCCTAATTCTCTGTCTGTCGACATATGGCACCCATTTCAAAAAAACCAAGCCCAAGGGAGGGTCAGTGACACCTCAAGTGGCCTTGGTTCGCTCCGTGGAGTAAGTGATGAGATCAACTGATGAGATATCGACTAATGTCAGAAAAAAGGAGCTTCTGATTTCGTCAACCAAGGAAGTCTAGATAGATAGATAGATAGATAGATAGATAGATAGATAGATAGATAGATAGATAGATGCATACATACATACATACATGAACATATATGAACATACAAAAATACAGCATAGATAGATAGATAGATAGATAGATATATAGATAGATAGATAGATAGATAGATAGATAGATAGATAGATAGATAGATAGATAGATAGCTATACATAGATAGATAGATAGATAGATAGATAGATAGATAGATAGATAGATAGATAGATAGATATAGATAGATAGATATAGATAGATAGATAGATAGATAGATAGATAGATAGATAGATAGATAGATAGATAGATAGAGTAGATAGATAGATAGTAGATAGATAGATAGTAGATAGATAGATAGATAGATAGCTATAGATAGATAGATAGCTATAGATAGATAGATAGCTATAGATAGATAGATAGATAGATAGAAGATAGATAGATAGGTAGGTAGGTAGGTAGGTGGATAGATAGATAGATAGATAGATAGATATATAGATAGATATAGATAGATAGATAGATAGATAGATAGATAGATAGATAGATAGATGGATACATACATACATACATACACATAAACATATACATACATACATGCATACATGCATACATGCATACATACATGCATACATGCATACATACTTACTTACATACATACATGCATACATACATACTTACTTACATACATACATGCATACATACAGACATGCATACATATAATACATACATACATACATACATACATACATAAACACCTGCAGACATGCACATGCAGAGAGAGAGAGAGAGAGAGGGAGAGAGAGAGAGGGAGAGAGAGCAAGAAAGAAAGAAAGAGAGAGAGAGAGAGAGAAAGAAAGAGAGAGAAAGAGAGTGAGAAAGAGAGAGAGAGAGAGATATAGAGATAGAGATAGAGAGATAGAGAGATAAAGAGATAAAGAGATAAAGAGAGAGAGAGACAGAGAGAGAGAGAGATAAAGAGAGAGAGAGAGAGAGAGAGAGATAAAGAGAGAGAGAGAGAGAGAGATAAAGAGAGATAAAAAGAGAGAGAGAGAGAGATAAAGAGAGATAAAGAAAGAGAGAGATAAAGAGAGATAAAGAGAGATAAAGAGAGAGATAAAGAGAGAGAGAGAGATAAAGAGAGAGAGAGAGATAGATAGAGAGAGAGATAGATAGAGAGAGAGAGATAAAGAGAGAGAGAAAGAGAGAGAGATCAAGGGAGAGAGATAAAGGGAGAGAGATAAAGAGAGAGAGAGAGATCAAGAGAGAGAGATAAAGAGAGAGATCAAGAGAGAGAGAGAGAGAGATAAAGAGACAGAGGGAGAGATAGAGAGAGAGATAGATAGATAGATAGATAGATAGATAGACAGCGAGATGTGTGAAAGAGAGAGAGAGACGTTACAGCATTGCGCAAAATGGCATCCCAAGCAAAAAAAAACGAAAAGCACAGAAAAGCCCACCAAGAGCCCAACAACCCCAAGAAGAAACATCCAAAACAAACAAGGGAACTAGCACCTTCCCTCGCAAGGAAAAAAAGCGGCTAAAAAAAAGCCAACAGACTAAAAAAAGGAAGCGAGGACCAACAAATTATCAAAAGTTCATGGAGCGACGAGGAAGAAGACGCAAACGAGGACAGTGAACCTACCCCCGCCAACACCTCCCTAACAGCAACGCCCCAAAAAACCAACGACAAAGCGGAAGACGAAACCACCCAGCCTACCACAAACTCGCCGCCTGAAACATCAACAGATCTAAACAACAACCAACCCAATCCAGCCAACAACGCAGACTCATGCAAACAACGCTGGCAACTACGCTACCACTGACCTTCCAACAAATCCAAGAGATGATCCTGCAGTCAATGACAACTGTGATCGCCCCCATGATCAACACGATCAAACAAGAACAAAAACTCGACAGAGACCAACTTGCCGAGGAAATCAAACAACTCCACACGGGCCAAAACAAACGAACTGGAGACGAAGCTCCACATTAAAAAAACGAACTGGAGACGAAACTCGACACCCAGCACCAAACCCAGGCCCACAAAAACGAGCTAATCCAAACCGAAATCAATCAACATGAGCAGCAAATCAAAAGTCAGGAAAGCGACCTGTCGAGACTCTCAGCGGAAGTGGACTCTCTACGACTAAACGCTAGCGAAATGCTCCAACAGATCAAAGATCTCATAACCCAACAAGAACGCAACTCCAAAGTTGGCCCACCACCACCCATGGGACAATGGCCGACATCACAGAACACAGGAACTGACTTCCTATGAAACCTCCAAATCAACAAACAGCGCGGCGAAGACAAGCAACCACTGAAGGCAAATCTGAAAGAAAGCGACCCAACCTGCGAGCTAACTATCACAGGAATCCCATACACGCCAAAAGAAGACACAAAGCAAATCGTAAAAGCCATGATCGAAGCAAAAGGCATACCATACAACCCCGATAACATTATAAAATGCTTCCGCGCAAAAAGCAACAAACCCACACGAAACAAACATCAACACCCACCTGCAATTATCCTGCGCTTCGTCTCAAACCAACTCAAGAACACATTCAAAAAACACAACCCAAACCAACCCCTCAAACACAACACTATCGATTGGACAGGCACACACCTCAAACAACACAAACAAGCATTCAACATCTTCATAAACGAAAGCATAACACCCACGCAACTCTCCCTCTTCAAACAGGCTCTCCAGCTAAAGAAAGAACTGACAACAGCAACTGGAAGCACTATCTTCGTCTGGACAAGGGACGGCGAAGTTTTCTTCAAAGACCAAACCACAGAAGAGCGATTGATGATCGAAACATCTGATAATATTAATATCATCAAAGAACAATATGGTCTACTCCAACCATCGCCATCATCATCATCATCGTCATCATCAACATCACCGAACAAAGCACAGAAAAACGGAAGCACACAAACACCATAATGACTACATTACCACAGAAATCCCCAGACAATATCATGCACCACCGTCTTCTCCCACAATCCCTAATACCCTACGTCGAACTTGCATATGATAAGAAAAAATAGAAAAAGAAAACAAAAATAATAATAGTAATTATAATAATAGTAATAACAATAATAACAATAATAAACATAACACAACACTCAGCATTTACCACACCAACATCCACTCACTCAAAGCACACCACCAACATCTACTTATACAACTCCAACTACTACACTTCCAACCAGACATCATCATACTCACAGACAATGACATCCAACAACCAATCAGCAATAATGCATTCCCCATCCCCATGTACACTGCAGAACATCACATAGACATCTCAATCTACTACAAAAACAACATGCATACAATAGACAAAAAACAAAACATATCACACTCATGCCAAACACCGTTAATCATGCCAATACACACAATAATATGCATGTATAGACGCCCGCTTAAAAATCACGATAAAGATTTCATACATGCGCTCCAGGATAGAATAGACAATATTCTACACAAAGCACCAGCGAGCACAATAACAATAGTAGGAGACCTTAACTATAATCTCCTAGACAACATACACAAACCGCACACAGATATGCACGAGTTCATTATACATAACAATTTATACATGACAATAAACAAAGCAACACGACACGACATACACCACAACTCAGGCACGCTCATTAACATGATACTCACCAACATCAACACCTATATTGAATCAAACAAAATCAGCACATGCATATCTGACCATCACCCAATATACGCAATAATACATACACGAACAAACAAACCAAACACAGACATAAAACCAAGACTTACAAACAACAATTACAACAAACACAGATAGTCTATAATAGCAGACCTAAAAACACAGCTAGAATACATATCACAAAACACAGAAAACACAGAACAAACCAAAAGTTTCGAAAGCTACAGTCAAGAATAACAAAAATTATAGGACACTACGAGAGGAAACCCAAACAAAGCAACAGAAGAAAAAGCTTGTGTAAACTAAAAATAAAAAGACAAATAAGAAAACGACACGCGCTATACAATAGATGGAAAGATAACCCAACGGTAGAAAACAAGCGAGCTTATACAGCACACAAATACAAAGTAAACAAAATAATATAGAAAGCAAAGCAAGAAGAAATAATGAGAGTGCTAGAAGAAAACAAATACAATCTGAAGAAACAACACAGAAAACTCAAAGAACTAGTTCCAAACAACAAACCACCAAGAACATCACCAGCAGTATCGTACTACAACAACAAAACATACACAGACCCAACAGACATAGCAAATGCATTCAACGATCATTAAATAACAATAGGCAAGAAAACAAACAACAACATACCAAAGACAGAACAGGAAGAAAATATAGCGATAGAGACACACACACCCTAGCTTCAAATTACATACTATAACACAGGACACAGTACAAAAAACACTCGAAAACATAAACAGAGACAAAGCAGAAGACATATATAGAATAAAGCCTGCAATAATAAAAGACATGCACGCTTACATCGCACCCACACTTACAGAACTATTTAATAAAGCAATAAAAGAAAATAATTACCCAGATGCACTAAAAACAACTAAAGTAATAGAAATATACAAAGCTAGCTACACAAGCCTGCCAGTAAACTACAGACATATTTCATTACTACCAATAATAGCTAAAGTGTTTGACACAATAATAAATAAACAAGTCATGACAATCTAACGAAACATAAAATAATATCACATACGCAATACGCCTTCCGCCCGAACTTAAACACGACAATGACAGTCCAAACTATCCTAAACTAAATAACAAACACAAAAACAAAGACAAAGAAGAGCTCGTGCTAGCGCTTTACGTAGACTTGTCAAAAGCCTACGACACAGTAGAACACGCAAAGCTAATTAAGAAACTCCTGAGAAACTTCAATTTCTCCGAAGACACTGTTAATTTCTTTTCATCCTACTTTTCAAACCGAGCTCAAGAAGTACACACACAGCACGCAAAATCGCACAAACGAACTATAACACATGGCATTTCGCAAGGCAGCACGCTATCTACTACTTTCTTTTTGCTATATATTAATGACATCATAAACATAATAAAACAAGGAACAGTATACACATATGCAGACGACACAACACTTATAATAACAGCAAAATCGCTCAACAACCTACAACAAAAAACACAGACAGAAATAACCAAACTAATCAACTACTTCCACTCCAACAACCTCGTACCAAACCCAACCAACACAACGTACATAATCTTCCACAAAACCAAACAGAACGTAACAATAAACATAAACAACCACACACTCAAACAATGCAAACATTCCAAACTACTAGGCATAACACTCCAACACAACCTACGATACAACCAACACATAAGCAACATCATACGCAAACTACAGCCAACAATCAACTCTCTTCGATACGCACAACAATTTCTCCACACAACAATCATGAAACAACTATACTACACACACATCTTCCCGCATCTCATTCAACACATCTCCGTCTGGGGGACTCATGACAGAAACAAAAAATACATACAACCACTCATAAAATACATTAAAAAATCATTAGAATAATAGCCAAGACACATTACCGATCACATACTAAGCCGCTCCTCGACCAACTCGAAATCCTTGATATCACTCAACTATATAAACTCAGAGTTTGTATATAAATCCACCCATTCATCCATCCCGCCAAAGAACTCAACAGACCACTACACGACAACACCTTCACCCCAACAAATCATATCCATTCATACCATACACGACACTCAATCAAAAGCAACTTATTCATCAACCACAACACCCCATATCACACAAAACTGTTCCTGTATCAATGGAACCAAATCCCACAAGATATCAAGGACACAACATCACCCAACATCTTCAAAAAGCGGATAAAAGCTCACCTCCTAGAACAACAAAAACATAAGAATAATAATGATAATAATAACAACAATGACTACAACAACAAAAAAAAATCAAAAACAAAAACAAAAAAATTAATTAATTAATCAATAATTATATATATATATATATATATTGGAAGAAAAAACACACACACACAACAGCAACCCCCCCTAGCATGGTCTTTGAAGAACCCTCCGCTGGACTCCATCCAACGAATATGGTCTCCCAACCACACCAACAGACCACTCCTTCACTTCCCCCCACTCATACTACTGTCCAGACATATTCACTTAACTACTAATTGCACACACTTCGATCATTCTAATATATATTAATACTGATGCAAACATAAACATTAACATTAATAACATTAATACTTAAGCTACATATCGCGCAACATGTCTAAACATAAACACTAATATTAATAACATTAATACCAAGCGACCTAATATTAATGATTTCAATTAATACGCTCGATTTAATAACTAGGTTTCCACCTTAGATAAAGGTATGACTTAATAGCTATACTTTTCACGTGGACGATCCCTGAGTCCGATTGTAAAAATTGTTCCCTCAATAAAAACGAAGAAGAAGAAGAAGAGAGAGATGAGAGAGAGAGAGGGGGGTGAGTAATCTTGATGAGTATTCACTCAAGTACTCTTAAAGTCGTCAGGACTCCAGTTGAATTTTTTTGGTGCGGGCAGGCCATTTTGACAAGTGGTCACTCGTCGAATGCGCGGGCCCATTTTTGAAACTGCCTTTTAAAATCGTCAGGACTCCAGTTGAATATTTTTGGTGCGGGCCTGCCATTTTGACAAGTGGTCACTCGCGGGGCCATTTTTGAAACTGCCTTTTTAAAATAATCAGGACTAATTTCTCGAGAATCAACGCAACTCTAGCTTAGAAAGTGTTTTGTCTTGTTTTTACCCGATTTGGAGAGGGGTGGGGCGGGGCTTTTTCTTTGACGACACTTGTGCATTGCTCCAGAAGTTTGGTTAGTTTTTTGTTGTTGCCAATGTTAAGGTTTTAAAAAGAAAGAGAATTAAAAAAAGGGAGCGGTGGAGACTGTACAGACTTTTTGTTTTGAAAATGAGGGTCGGCAGACTAGCTGCCACCGCTCTGTTGGGATCTGTGTGTGCTCTCCTCCTGTTGCCTTCTACTTCGGCCTCCTTGTGCGGTCTGCGCGCGTGGCTCCGTAGCCAACGGCTGTGCACACCTAGGCGTTTGTTCTTGGCCCCGCCTGCCACGACAACGGCTGTCACGACAACGGCGCCGGCCGTCACGACACCGCCGTCTGTCACGACACCGCCTGCTGTCACGACAACGCCTGCCGTCACGACACCGCCGGCCGTCACGACCCCGCCTGCTGTCACGACACCGCCGGCCGTCACGACCCCGCCGGCCGTCACGACACCGCCGGCCACGACAACACCGCCGGCTGTCACGACAACACCGCCTGTGCCGGACCTAAACTTGCAATGGAACGTGTCCGACAACGCATCGCTCTCTCTGCCGCTAGAGCCAGTCGGACCGTTGCCGCGGAGGAGGTTACTCGGGAACTGCACGCCGCATAACGAAAGCGTGGTACGGGTCAGCTGGGGGGACGGCCAGACAGATATATGTGAGCTGCATGCATCGATGTGCACGCACCGGTACGCCTAGGGCGGCGTCTTTGACGTCGGGGTCACGTGGCAGGGTTCTTGCGGGTCGCCCCCTGCCTTTACGTTGCGGAACTACCCCCCGGAAGCCGCGCGGGGGCTGCTGCGGGCCTGCTTTGGCCAGCACATCGCCCCCGAACCGCTGAACGGCCTGCAGTTTGCCAACGCAGAGAACCTGCTGCAGGTGTGCCCGCCCCGCACGGGGCAGCTCGTCAACGCCACCGGCATGTTCACCTGCGTGCGCCAGAGGATGGCCGGGCTTGAGCTCTGGAACACGTCGTCGGTGCGGTGGGCGAGCGACATGTTCGATGGCCTCACGCCCTCAGAGTGCCCTGACATTAGCTCCTGGGACCTGACGTGCGTGGCCGAGATCAACGGCTGCCGCGGTCTGCAGGGTCGTGTGATGCCGCGGCTCTCCCCGGCCTGCGACATCACTCGGCCGCGCCCGGACCACGGGGAGCCCCTGCGCCTGCGAATCTTTCTCGCGGGCCCCGACGATTTCTACTTGCCAATGGCTAGAAGCGACTACACCCGCGGCTCGCGCTGTTCCCCGCGCGGGCCACCATGCGTGCACACCTACCAGCGCGGCGGCGCTTACAACGTCAGCGTCTCTAAGCTCGGCCATGTCTGCGTCCTGGCCGCAGTCTCGACCGCCGGCCTGCCATTCAAAGCGTCGGCGGCCCTGCAGTTAGTTTCTTTCGGCGGCGGCTTCGCCCTGGAACCGGGGCGCGGGGCACAGCTCAGAGGTACTCAAAACCTGAGGAACCTCTCGGTACCGGCGGGCGGGGGCCCCCCGCTGCTGAACATTTCGTACCTGTTCGAGGGCAGCGGCTACAACTGCTCGCTGGCGGGCTGGAACACGTCCTCGGTTCTCTTGGCCTCCTACGCCTTCCTCGGCCTAAACCCGGGCGCGTCTATCGACATCAACAAATGGGACTTATCGGGACTCAGGGCCGGCGACGGCTGTGTCGGCTTTGCGGGCAGCAACGTCAGGTTGCTACCGGACAATTGAAACCCGCTGATGGCCGGTTGCAGCTTTACGTAAAAACAAATTAAATTTCGTTTTTTTTAAAGGGCAGCGAAAAAACAACAAGGAGGAGGGTATAGTGAACGGGGGGGGGGGGGAGAAGAGAAAGGGGGGGGGGACGAGAAAACTTCTTTCATGGCACGTTTTCTTTCTTCAGTAATCCAGGCGTCGTCGTGACGCTTTGGTTGGTCTGGGGGGTCCACGTAATTGCGGCGGCGCTGGGGGGCGTGGCGGCGACTCGAAATCATCGGCGGGCGCGGGTGCGGGCGCTACCGCGGGTGCGGGCGCGCGAGCAGCCCGGCGCACCTCTTCTCTTTGGCAAGCAGACAGGAACGGCACCACCGCGGCGCCGGGGATGTCGCTGTCTGGTTGCGGCCAAGCTACATTAGGCGGCTTGCAGCGGTTGAGCCAGACCGCCGCGGCCCGGGCGGCTTCTGTCTTCCGTACCTGGAATAGCACGTGCTGTAACAGGTAACGTACCAGCTTCTCCTCGTTCAACGGAGCGGCGGTGGGAGTGTCCGGCCCGTCTTCGCAAAACCCGCGCAGCCCGGGGGGGACCGGAAAGTCCAGGCTAAACAAATGTTCTAAGAGAGCTCTCCCGTCGCACAAGAGCTTCTGCACCGTGTGGGGTTTGTCGCAAAAGCAGTTGATCTCCGCCTGGAGGAGGCGCAGGACCTGCTCGCTGTGCCCGTCGCTTGGGGGTGCAAAGGCGGCCAGGCACAGCTCGTCGACCGCGGCAGAAATCGTGCCCGGCAGGCCGCCGAGGGTTGTCTTGCTGCCCAAGTACTCGCCAAGGCCCCTGCTTAGCCGGGCGTACGGACTGTCGTCCGACCGCAGACATTGCACGACACGAGCAAAACTCGCGTCCCCGGCTTCTTTTTTCTCTTCTGAGGGCAGGAACCCGCGGTCCAGCACGCTGACTGCGTAGGCGGCCACCCGCCCCGGCATTCCGCGCAGCTCTTGCAGCGTTTGTCAAAGCCTCTGCGCGTAGGCTTCCACTAGTTCTGGGTTAGGTGACACGTCAGGCTTGGCACGGGGCCGAAGCCGGTCAACGCCAGCCTGCGCGCGGAGATACTCGGCAACGTTGGCTTCGGATGATGGTAGATTGTCTACCAAGCGTTCCAGACAAAACGCCGCAACCTCGAATTTCTTTAAGACATGTTTGTCGTCGTTTAGCCGCGCGCTATTAGACCACCACTCTTCTAGGGCGTGGCCGCCCGCGACCGGCCACTCTTGCCTGGAATCCTCGCTCGACACTGCGTGTCAGGCAACGCCAGGGTCGGGCGTTGCGCGTCGTTGTTGAGCGCGTACGTCTCCAGCCGGAAAGGTCGCGGCTGCCACCGAATGATCCTTGGCGTGTAGGGGCCAATCGACACCCACAGAAAGCCGCTTATATCCAGGACGCAGCGTTGGAGCGGAATGTCGACGTGACGGTCCGCGCCGATCTCTAGCAACACGGGCGAGTGCCCCCCGCGGTACGGCCCGTCTATCGTAGCCAAACTACCCGCCGAGTCGGTCACGTGCCACACCGTCGTCGGCCGTCTGTCGAGGTCGGCGTCGTCACCGGGTAAACCCCGGCGCGAGGGGTCGATTTCGCGGCCCGTCCTGAGGGCCCGCAGACCCTCACAGCCCTTGACGTACAGATGTCCACGGAATTCCGGCACCCACAGGCTTCGCAGCGCTGTGCAGCCCACAATGGACAGCTCGACCCTCTGTGCCAGCAGATCGGTCCTCCTCGCTGGCTCCAAATGGAGCGCAGTCAACCCTGGGCAGTCGCTGATGAAGGTCCTGCCGAGAACCGTGGCGAGTGTGATTGTTGGGACTTGGCCACCTTTGATATCTATCGTGCCCGCCCTGTCCGGAGCGATCAGGCGACATTCGGTAATCCGGCAGTTGTTGATAGACACCCTCTTCTGGCTGTATTCGCTAGTGTGCCGGAGTACCAGGCTGACATCGTCGAAGTCACTGTCCTTGGCTACCAGTACCTGGAGTTGAACAGCGTCAAGGCCGGCTGCCCATACGCGAGTGAAGACGGCCTTGGTCTCAGCGGCGTCGTGTCCGAGGTAAATGTTGTTAACTCGCACATCTTCAAGCTCGACAGAGTGCCGGAGCCGGCTGTCGGGTGCGCCGAGGTTCAGGATCGCGTCACCGGCCTCGTCCGCCAACCGCACGTTCTGCCAGCAGATCTGTAAGCAGTAGGGTGCGTACAACGACACCGCTCCGGCGCAGTCGCGCACGAGCCGCACATTCTGCAGGACGAGGCTCCAGGCGCTGTGCTGGTGCTTAAGGAAGCTGACGGGCAGCTCGACTAGCTGCTCTTTCAGCTCGACAGGCCCCTCGCCGTCTGGCTCCTCCTCGTTGCGTGCTAGCCCGGCCACCGTGATTTGTTCGAAGTGCCTCAGCAACCGCGTCCTGGCCGTCTGGTGTCTGGCCTCGCCGGTGTTTTGCCGCCAAAGCCCGAGCCAGTTGTTAATCCTGGCCCAATTGTCGGCGCCGACCCTGAGGTCAAGCTTAGTAGGCAGTGCCTGGTCCTGTGTTTTGGCGACAATGTCCAGAAAGTCGATCAGGCGGCTAGGTTCCAGGCTTTGGACACAGTTCTGCCAAGCCACTTCCAACTGGTTAGCCCGGCGCTCTTGGGTTTGTATGCGCTGGGTTTCTGTAGCGCGCAGCCGGAACGCTGCCCTAATTACGCCCAGGTCCGAGGGCTGTTCGTCGAAGAGTTCTTGCTCGTGCAGGTAACCATACACGACGCTGGCCACTGCCGCCACTGTATCCGTGTTGGGTGTTTCGTCCATCTCTGCGCTCGCTCTCCTTTTGTTTTTAAATATCAAACGGGGGAATCTTTGTTTCGGCTGGGAGGAGAAAGAAAGAAAAAGGGGGGGGGAGGGGAAGGCGTGGCAGGCCACACACGACTAGAACCCCAAGATTGGGGCCGGGGGGGGGGGGGGGCCGGGGGGGAGTACCTTTCCCCGGCACCACCCGCCTCATTTTCTTCACGCGCATCCCCTGAAAGGACAGGGAGGGTCAGGGAAATGTCGCACTTGGCCGCGCCGGCCTGACCTACGGGCCACCGCCGACCACACAAAAAAGACTGCTTTCAGCCACCGCGACAACAGCCAGCACTCCACCACCAAAAATCCTGTCTACCAGGTCTAATTTATGTACGAACCAAAGTTCTCGCATAACTTTTACAAGTGTTTTAATAGTGAACAAGTTGTAAAAAGAAGGATGGGAATGGCGAAGGCCGGTGAGGAAACCACACCCCCCCCCCCCCTTCGCCATTCCCCCCCCCCCTCCCACTTCGCCATTCCCGCACCAGCGTTTTTCTGCCAATCTTTTAGCCCCCGACTGCGATGGTCGCCAGCAGGTTGTCCAGGCGCAGGGTCACTAGCCGCCACCAGCGGTGTTCGTCAAAGACGGTTAGCACAGCCGTCGACACGCCGTTCAGGAGCCGCGACGCCAACAGGTTCAGCAGCATTCTGGGCATCGGGTCCTCGAGCACGAAGCAGTCCGCGGCGGGGGCGTGCCGACAAAGCTGTTCCACCGTACGCGCGACGTTCTGGACGCAGATAGCACAGTCCTGCCCCTGCTGGTACAAACGAGACAACCGTGCAATCTGGCCTTTTAGGTAGTCCGCCAGCAGCAGGCGCAGGGCCCCGCCCTCCTGCCACGGCCGCTGCCACGGAATGCGGCCGACCGCCGCTGGCCCCCCAACCCCGCGCACGCCAAGAACGTGGGCGAATCCTCGCAGAACTGGCCCCGCACGCAGCTGTACACCGTCCCCCCGCCGCCGGCCGCATTCCGTGGCCACGCACGCAGGAGCGTGTAGCTGCCCCTGACGCGGGCCGTGGTGGACCGCCAGGGCCGGCCCCGGGGGGGGTTCCGGCCGCACAGAAACGACACGTAAGCGTTCACTGCTACTGGCAGGCGGCACAGCGCGCGCAGCAGCCTGTTCTGCACTTCTAGCAACGGCCCGGGGTCGCGCTGGCCCCACCTGATAAAGTGGTAGATGTAGCTGCACAAGTTGAAAGACACGAAACGAAAAAGGGGCGGCGGCCCGGGTGGGTCGGCCAACACCTTTTCCCAGCGCCTAGCCCAGCGTTGCAGGCGCGAACTGTCGTCCAGCACCGGACAGTCCACCAGCAGCACATTTCTGGTGGGCATGGCTAGCGCAATTGCTAGTTCGCGCTTGTGGTGTCCGGGCTGGGCCAAGAACGCGCGGGCCAGCGCGGGCGCGACGCCGGACCCGCGGTCCACCACGGCCAGCACGGAGAGCCGCAACATTTGTAGCGCCGACAGGTCGGCGGGTAGCGCTGCGTGCCGCGATCCCAGGTTCAGCAGTTGCAGGTCCAGCCAGGCCGGGCGGAGACCGCGCGGCAGCAGCCGCGCGGCCAGCTGTTGCAGCGAGCCGCGCGCCAGCCCCAGGAAGTGCTCGGCGCCGGGCTCGGCCGTCAGCATCGACTGGCACGCCAACACCCGGAGTTTGTACGCGGTGAGCTGGGGGGTCAGGTCCGGGTCCCAATTCAAACCCCCACCGCCCGCCGGAACCCCGTGCAGCAGCGGCAGCAGGCCTACCGTGCAGTCCAGGTTGACGGTCTTTAAACGGGGCCACCGCGCCGGGCCCGGCCAGAACATCACGTCGGCTGGTTCCTGCAGTTGCGGGCCCGCATGTGTCACGCTGATGCGCCGCAGGTGCGGGGCCAGCCGCCCGAAGTCCGGGCCGAACAGGCGCGCCCTAGCGCACGCGTGCAGCTCCAACTTCTGCAGCGCGCGGCAGCCCAGGCCGCACACGCCGGCCATGCCCAGGTCCACGTTGGTCAAGCTAAGCTGCCGGAGCCCGGGCGCCAGCGCCAGCAGCCCCGGCAGAACAAGCGCGCTCCAGGAGCCCGACGGCGCCCCCGCGGGGGGCCGCGAAATTGTCAGATCCAGGCGGTGCAGACAGATATTTGCGCTGGTGTGCGCCGAGCTCCAGGCCGCTAGCAGCTTGGCCACGGCGCGCGGGTGGCCGCTCACAGAGAGCCGTTGCACTCTAGCAAAGCACGACAGGACGCTCTGTAGCAGGCGCACGCGGGCGTCCGGCAGAGTGCAGCTGATGTAGTGCAAGGACAGACTAACGTCGGGCTGCGCCTGCGAGACGGCTTTTGCGGGGAACGATTTGTGCGAGCTCTCGGGGTCCAAAATCAGTTGTAGGCACAGCAGCAGCGACGCGCGACCCCCGGCCCTGCGATGCCAAGCGCGGCAGGTCTGGCTCAGCGCCAGCAGGTCCCGGCAGCCGAGGCTCAGCGCCAGGTGCTGGTAAATGATACCGTCTCGGTCGAAGGCCGCCATTTTTTTTAGTCGCTTTCCGAACAAACCGAACCAAGGTCGGGGGGTTTTCTTTTCGTTCTTGCAGATTCAGCGGGGGCGCGCGGGGACAATTGGGGTGGGGCCACCCGTGCACACACGACATTAGCCAGACGAGAGAGCAAACACGCGCGAAAGAGGGGGGGGGGGCCGGAAGCAAAAGGTGACAGTGGGTTGGCTTCTGGCCCTTGCCACTTTTTTCGCCCGCCGCCGTGCCCTCCCCCTCCGTTTCTGCCCTTTCGCCCGAGAAAGAAACACGGAGGGAAAAAAAAGACAGACGACAACGGGGGGCGCGGCGTGAAAAGACACAGCACGAGAAAATAACCAAAAAAGCAGGAGAGGGGAGAACGCTAAGAAATGCAATTCTTTCTAACATAAATCCCCGCCCTAGAATCTGCGGACAAGCCGGGCATGCACAAACCTAAAAACCAATGGTTTCTCGACCTGTTGTTTGCGGCGCGACCCGGCTGTGTGCTGGCCATGCCATATCAAGAATTTGTCGACTCCTTGCGATTCACCATGCCAGACTACAGCCACCGGCGGCCCAACCACGCCACCAAGCACAGCTCTTGGTGGAATTCCGTCACCAAAAAAGAAGCGCTGGGCAGCGAAGATGAAGGTAAGCTTGACTGGGAAAAATTCTTCCGGCCACGCGACGGCGCCGTGAACGGGTTTGATTGTCTCCACGCGCTGTCGCCAATATTGCGGGGCGCCATTATGACCACCGAAAACGAAATCGACTATTATCGTGCCTCATCCTCGGGACTAGACACACTGCTGCGCTTCCCGTACATTCTGCTGCTGCCCAAGGCGGCCCACCATTTTAAGAGTATGGTGCTGTACAACCTCATGTGCTGCTCCCCTGCCGTGCAGCTCTGCTCCACCAACTACGCGCCAATCTCCCGGCAGCTCTGTCCGTCCTACGAAACGGGCCGCAGGTGGTTCGTGGGGTGCGGCGTCTCGGGGGCGCCCCAGGGCTGTGTGTCCGCCATGATAGCACGGGATGGTGACGATTTCGAAGTGATTTTGTACGGGCCCTTTGGTAGTCTGGAGGTTTACAGGCTTAGCATGCAGAAAAAGCCCAAAAACGTGAAAGCGAAGGAGCAGGCAAAAAAAAAAGAGGAAGAGTCCAAACCAGACCCGTATTAAAAAAACGTTCAAAAGAAATCTGGGGTTGAATGGGGAAGCCTGTGCTTTTGAGGTGACCACAGAATTTTAATAAACTGGCACCCAGAAAAAAACACACATTTGACACCGGAGGCTTCAACAAGAAAAGATTAAGAGGCAGAGTCTTCGTTATAGCCGCAGGGGCAGCCGCTGGTTTCTTCGGACTTTCCACTCGCTGCAAACAGCGCCACCGCAGCTGAAAGTCCGGCAGCTGTCACAGTCACTCTGGTCCGCAAAGCCCCGGAAGGTCTCGGCGATCGCGCGGGCGCCCACCAGCGCCCGGAACAGCTTCTGACAGACCCTTTTTAGCTCTTCCTGCGTCTTCGCCTTCTTGCGGCTGGCATTGACGGTTGGGCTGCTCAAAGAATGTTTGCCTGGCTCCGACATTTTTTTGACAGTCCGCCGGAATGGCAAGAAATGGTAAAGAAATGGGGGGGGGGGGCCGCATGTGTCGAAGAGAAAAGGGAAGATATAGGAGGGGGGCCGGGGGAGGGGGGGGGGGGCCGCATGTGTCGAAGAGGAGGGGAAAGATGTAGGGGGGGGGGGATGTCGAAAAAAAGAGGGAGCGAAACAGAGAGGGAGAAAAAGAATCGGCTACTGTCACACTCCCAACCCAACCCCCCCCCCCCCCCCCGCACCTTACGTATTGCTTTTTTTTGTTACACTATCAAGCTTTGTGTGTGGACGGACGGCTGTCAGCCACTAGGGGGCGGGGCCAGTGCTGGCCAACCACCCTTGGAGCAAAGCGCGACATCCGGCGGCACTATTTTCGCCAAAATCACCAAAGCCTACACGCAATGCCGCCTGCCTAAGTAACGGCACCAAAAAGTATCTCGGCGGAGGTCTATTGTTTTACTATATTTGGCACTGAGACTCCCAGCCCGCGCAAGCGGGGCTGCAGCCTGGCCCGCACTTGCTCTTCCGCCGCCCAGTAGCCGCGGGGAGTGTAGATCGTTTGCTGGTCCTTGTCGAACAAGGAAAATGTCTCGTCCAGCACTTTCCTGGCTCTCGGGAAAAGGGGCAGAGCAATGACTATTTTTTCGAGGCGGGCGGGAGCGTACGCCGCCCAGAGGTCCTCAAAGAGCGTAGAGACCACCCCGCCTCGGCGGCATGTCCTAGCGCCACGGGCAAGACATGCCGCCGGATGCCGCCGACCCAGAGCTCCCGGGCGCCCGCCAGCTGCCCTCTGCGCTCTTGCGCATTCACGGGCCAGTGGAACACGGTCCCCGCCTTCCAGTCGTGGTGCCGAGTGGACGCCTTGCTGACGTGGACGTGCCGCAAATGCTTCACGTACCACACTTCGCTCTTCTTCAGGAGGAATCTGCTGTCCTCACAATGCAGCTGCGGGAGCCCGTTGTCTCGGCCGCCCGGGCAAAACTCCTTTTCCAAGCGGAGCCAGCGTTCCGGGTGCTTTGCTATTTCAGCTAGCACTCCGTACATTTTCTGCAGCAGCTCCTCCTCGTTGGCAGTGGGGCGTGGGTGCGCAATGGCCGCTGTTCTTTCTTGCCCCGTCATTCCGCCAGCGCGCTCGTATCCTCTTTCCACGTGTTCGCGGTAGAGAAAGTCCCAGACTTCCGAGGAGACTGGCTCCGCGCTGGACTCAGGCAGCAGCCACTCGAGCTGCGTATAATTGCAGGCCAGAGGAGGCACCCTGTGCTCAAAGGTCCCTTGCGCGCGTTGCCAGGCCCCGAAGCGGAGCCAGGCAAGCTTCGTGTAGCAGGGCCCGGTGCGGCTTTGCTGGGCCTGGGCAGACCGGTTGGCAATCTCTTGGTGGTCCGGCCTGGCACTGTTCCACACCGCCCGTTCGTTGCTAGCCCGGTAAATCGTCTGCAGCTCTGAGCAAGAGCGGATCGACTCCAAAAACACTGCCCAGAACACGATCTCCTGGACTGCTACCTGTGCGACAAAAGCGCTGTGCTTTTCTTCGCCTCGCACAAGCAGCTCTGCCACGGGGCGGCGGGGCCGGCCACGGAGACAACGCGGGCAAGGCGAACAAGACATGTACTTTGCGGGTCGAGCTTTTTTCCTTTTCGCGGGCCAAAGTGTGGGGCGCGCGGGGGGGGGGGTCGTGGTGTGCTTTTTAATAAAGACTCCTCGCTTTCTCAAGGCAAAACGAACTTGCTGGGTTATCTTTAGTACTAGAACAAAGACAAGCAAGATTTTCCCTCAACCGCTCTTTCCTTTTTTTTACCTTTCTTCAGTTTAGCGGCCGGGCTCCTCAACGATGGTCTTTTGTCGGTCTGTGACATTTTGTGGACAGTCAGTCAAGAAATGGCAGGGCCGAATGTGTCTAAGAAGAGGGGAAAATGAGGGAGGGGTCCGAATGTGTCGAGGGGAAAGGTTGGAGGGAGGGGGGGAAACGAGAAAGGGGAAGCGAAAAGAAAAAAAAGTATCTGCTCTTTGTTACACTTTGTAAGCTTTTGCGGTGGACGGACGGTTGTCAGCAACTAGGGGGGGGGGCCAGGGCTGTCCAACCGCACTTCGAGCAAGCGCAGCAGCTCCGGCACCATTTTCGCAAACACCTGGTCAATCACCGAGCCCTCTTCTACGCGTGGGCGACACATTTGCCTAAGCCCCTCCAGCACCCGGGAAACTTTCGCGTCTGGCCTGCCCCAACGGTACTGCATCCAGAAAAGAGTGACCATCTGCTTGAAACAGTGCCACACCGAGAGCTCGCTAGGTTCCGAGACCATCAGCAAGAGGCGCTCATACCGAGCCCGCAGCGCCTGTTCGCCGGGGCAGGGCTCCACCTCCCACAGCTTGCCCTCGCGCGACAGTTGGCGGTAGAAGTAGCACCAACTGCTTGGCCGCGGCACCGGGATAAAAGAGCCATGCCCCCGTTGTCTGCAAAGCCTGGGTGCGTAGTTATAAATGACAGAAGGTCCACGTCCGCTAACGGGTGCTGCAGCAGAGCGGGCTCGGTATTCCGCGCAAAGTATTCGTTCAGGACGCGAAAGGGCACCAAGTATGACCACAACTCACTCTTCCAGGCAAAGCCCCCTATGCCCTCTTCGGTGGTACGTACCTCGAGTTGCTGGGCGGCGAGCGCCCGCTCCACGTCTTCTGGCTTGGCTATTGAATCTCTGAGCGCCGCTGTTAAGGGCGCAACGAAGTGAGGGGCGCACAGCGAGGCAACTCGGTCTCGCAGCCCCGACGTTTGTGCCACATGCAGGAGGCTCTGGCAGTACATGTCGTAGCGTCCGGGATGCCAAAGATCGTCGTCGTCTGTCGTCAAGACCCACTGCGGCCGGAGGTCGTGCGCCTGCGTACGCAGCGTCAACGCGCGCAAAAAGGCAAAGTGCTCCAGCTGCGAGAGCCTGCTGTCGTGCCAGAACCAACGCAAACGGCAATTGTCTTCACACTGTCGAGACATTAGCACCTCTTCTACGCCCGCCCTCAGCTCAACTGATGCGGCCGAAAGGCTCAGCCAGCACCAGCCGCGGCAATCCTTGGCCTCGCCGGTGGCAGGAAGAGTCGACACAAAGGATTGCAGGCACAACCTGAGGTACCGCACACCCGTTTGGATCCGGACGTGCGACGCGAGCCACACTACTATGTTAGGGCTCGGAAATTGCGCTGCCAGCGGGCTGCGCTTGCACGCCCGCTTGTGTCCCGCCCTCCAGTCAGCGACCTGGCACTTGCGTCCGCAATAGGCCGCCGCGAAGCAGCGTGTACAACTTGCCGGCAGAGAGTCTGCTTTTCTCGCACTGGGTCCGTCACAGCCGCGATAGGTACAGCTGCTCACGTCCATGAAGGTCGGCGCCTCTTTTTTTGTCTGTGTACGTTCCTGTCCAGAAAACGAGGGTCAAGGTGAAGATGAAAAAAAGATGGGGAGGGGGAGGGCAGGGGGGGGGGGGGGCGGCGTCCGCTTACCTTTCTACACCCCGAGAAAAAGTTATTGGTGCGCTTTTGTTCCCCCCACCGAAAAACGCGCTGATTCGGGCTTGAAGAAGGGGGCTTGTCCATGCGTCGTCTCCCTCCGTTCTCTCTTCTCTCTCCACACACGTCCCCTTTCCTTTGAGAGACAGAGAGAGGAGACACAAATTAAAAAATGGCCATGGGACTGTACCCCCCTTTTGTCGCCCTGAACCCTCCCCCTTTCTTTCCCTCGGTGCCAGGGGAATTAACGGAAGTAGACAAGAGAGAGGAGTTGTTCAGGCCAGCGCACGTTGTGCCCAACGCTCTCGGCAAAAAGTCGGTTACGGCCCAAAAGCGCGCTTGGCTGGCCGAATGCAGTGACCTCAACGGACAGCTCTCCCGGACGGGCGTCAAGAAGCGCGCGAGGCTAGAGCGGCTGCCCTGGCCGGAGTTGCACAAGGAGCTGTGTTCTCTGCGCACATTGGCCGCGAGGCCGTCGGTAGCCCGAATTTGCGGAGTACCGCATGCATGCCCAAGGCCTGGAGAGCGAAGCGTGTCTTGGGGTGTGTGCTGTGGGGGGTTGTGCTGGCGTGGGGCACAAATGCGCGCGCTGCCTCGTGAAGGTCTATTGTGGAGTTGAGCACCAGCGAAGCGACTGGCCGATTCACAAGCACGAGTGCCGACTGTTGCCAGCGATCCGCGGCGCGGCGCCATTGGGACAGCACTCTGCAGCGGCCCGACTGGCTGCTGCACGTCCCCCTTTGCTTTAAACACAGCGAAAGCTAATTTGCTGAAACGTTTCTTTTACTAAAAACTGTGGAGAAGGCGACCGTGGTTTGGATGTAGCTGGCATAGGACAGTTAGTGACATCAGGAAAGACAGGCGGGAGGGGGAAAGTCCGGCCACAAAATATGGGGAGGTGTCCGGCCGCGCCTGGGCCTAGTTTTCTCTTTCCCTTCGTGCGATTTTTGGTTCCCTCCCTTTTTGTTTCTCTGGCTCGGTTTTTTTTGGGTGGCTGATTGTGTTGCACCTCGTGGACTCTTGCTTAAATTCTGGCGCTAACCTGATGGGAAACCTGCCGTCTCGCGCCGTTAATCCTGCGTCTACTACGGTGGTCGTCGCGGCACATTCTCGCGACGTCGCTCTGTGCCTAACGCTCGCCGCGCAGGTGCGCGGGTGTCGCGTCGTGCTAGCGGCGGGAGACACTGTGTCTCAGTACAGGCCGCGCTCATGGCATCGTCGCCCGTGCGGCTGGGCTTAGACGCCAAGGCGGCCGAACGGGCCCTCGACTTTCTGCTCGAACGCCTGCAGTCGGGCCTCGTGCGCGTGAGGCCGCACAGCCGCGCCGAGCTGCTGGCCGAGCTCAGCACGACCTTGAGTGCGCTGCTGCCCCGTGGATTAGGTGCGTCCGATGCGCTGGACAGTGCGGCCTTTGTCAGCCACACCTTGTTGGCCGAGTCCGAGGCGTTGTCGCACTACCCGGACACAGAGCTCCTGGTGTTTGCGAGCGCTACCCGTGCGTCACCGGCTGAGTTCCGGTTCATGCACCAAGTGCTGCGGGACTGTGTCGTGCGCTACCGGCCCGTGGCCAAGGTGGTTGTGCCGAACTGCGGCGGCGCGCTGATCGCCCCCGTCGCTGCTGGCCCGGGTGCGGTGAGGTGCGCGCTGGAGACCATCTACCGTGAGTGCCAGGGCAGGGGCGCGCCAGTGCAGGCTTTCAGCCTGCACTACTACCTCCCGATCGCGGCCGCGCTCAACATCTTGAACTTTCATGACCGCTACCCGCAATCGCGGGGCCGCTTCGACGACAACCTCGCCGAACGGTTCTACCAGCGTTGCAAGGCGTCCAGCGTCGCACCCGGGCCCGCGCTAGCGGGGTGGGCCGCGGCGTACGAGCTGCTGTGCAACGAGAGTTGCGAGACTTCGCTGTGGTGGGTTTACTTCAATGTCTACATTTGCGGCCAGCCCGAGTACGCGCGCTTGCTGCTAGCTAACGTCGACAGGGAGCCCACGCTCGAGGAGTTCGACCACGACTTTCTGGCCCTGTCGGACCCGGAAGGCGCCGTGATGGTGCGCAGGCTGTTGGCCAGCTGTTACGTGATCGACTTTCTCTAGTGACATTTTTTAATAAAAAAGTTTTTGTCCGGGCCGGGGAGGTGTGGCAAACGTGCCGTTGCTACAGCTCTCGAGTAAAGCTCAGAAAAGGTAGTACGATTAAAAGCCCGGCCAAAACCTGCACGCGGGGGCCGCGCGCGAAACTCAGGCCAGGCCCGCTGGCGCCGGCGGAAATGGTGGCGCGGGGGCCGCGGGGGCCTGGACCCCGGCGCGGAGGGCCCCATCCCCCAACTCCAAGGAGACCTTGTCTAAGAACAGCTCCACTGCCTCCGCGCGGAACTGAGAGGTGGGGCCAAAGGAGCGCAAGGTTTCCAGCGCGATGTCTAGTTGTTTCTCGAGCCTGGCCAGTTGGTGGATGGACTCTGCCATTTGGGACAGGCGCTGCTTCCGTTCCCGGACGCTCTTGGCAATCTCACCTCTGCCGGCAGGCGGGGGCCCGCTGGTTCCCGCGGGCTCTCTCCTTTGCTTCTTTCTGGGACGAACCTTCTCGGGGGCCGCGCCCGGGGCCGCCGACGACACTGGCGCAACCGCCCTTGCTGCTTCTGCTTCGTCTTCTTCTTTGTCGCTGTCCTCGTCCTCCCCCTCCTCCTCCTCCGTTGTTTCGTCGCTGGTCTCGGGCGGCTGAGCAGAGCCCTTGTCTCCTTCCATGACATTGGAGCCCGGAATCATGTGATAAACCGCAGGGAGCTGTAAAGAGGGGTCGCCACAAACGCGCTTAAACTCCTTGAGCAATTCCTCGGCTGCTGGTCCTCTGAGCTCCAATCGATCAAACAATCTGGCTAAGGAATCCTGGCTGCAGGCGAGGCTGGCGAGCGGAGTGCCCTTAAATTTGATCTGAGTGAAGACCACGTCACCGAACCTGCGCTTGGCACTCTGGATCTTTTGGCGTGCTCTTTTGAGGCCGCAGTCCTGGACGTAGTTCAGCGCTCGGGACACGTTGATCAAGCCTAGCAAGGGGTCTGCTGTGATGCTACCAAAGATGCTCACGGAGAACCTGCCATCCAGGTGGTCCGACATGGGCCCCCCGCGCCGCTGCCGCCGCCGGGGTGAGTATGTGAGTGTGCGGCGCACAAGCCAAAAGAGAGCTCAGACTTTTTTTTGCTTTCGCCACATTCTCAGGCCCCCTCCCCCAAAGAGGGGGGGGGGAGGCCCCCCCCGCCGAAAGTTCGCAAACGGAGGTTTTCGACTTTTTAGCCGCAATTTGCGGTATCTTTGAAATTTGTCGCCGCCTGTACCGGGTTGAAGACATGGCAGATTTTTTTTTCGAGGTCAGAAAAGGCAATGCCAAATTTAGCATCGCTTTTTTGGGGAAGGATTGGCGGGCGGGGAAAATTTAATAAGCTAATTCAATTTCCCCGCCCGCCAATCTCTCCCGAAAAAAGACACTTTTAAATTTGCGACTGCCGAAATGTCCTTTGCTGAAAAAAAAGTTTTTTAGCTAAGACCCGCAAATTGCGACGAATTTCTTTGTTTTCTTCATTGGCCGCAAATTGCGACATGGTGTCGTTTTTACCGGAAATGTAGGGTGGCAGGATTCTAGAATTCAGCTTTCAATTCAGCTTTCAATTCAGAGAATTTGACAAAATGCCCGCCTGCACCTGCCACCACAAAAGTCAGGTGTCAGGATTCTGGGTTTTTAGGAGGCGTAGGGAAAAATCGACCCAAAAAATCCGCACCTCACAAATCTGGTGGTGGGATTATGGGTTTCTAGGGATATTGAGAAAAGATAAGTCGCGAGCCGCGCCTGGCAACGGAAGAATCTAATTTGGGGGGTAGGGAAAAATCAAGCCGACAACTCACGAATCCAATTTAGTTTTGCAACAACTAACAATATTTTAAAGCTCATCATCCCCCCACGAGATTGACGCACGGGCGTGCTGACCCCTCGCACTCTCTCCTTTTGTTAAAATGTTAGGCGGGCACCCACACGCTGTGGCACCGCGCGCCCGCGCAGATCCGCACCAGCGAGGGCGAGCCGACGAAGCAGTCCACTGTGTTCCGGCGGCCGGTCCTGACGGTCGTGGCGGGGCGGCAGCCTGGGCAGCCCCAGCCGCCGCAGCCGCAACACAGCGGGCGCCGTCGCCTGGAGGTCGACGAACAGTTCGTCGGTGACGTCGGTGTGACGCAGACCAACTTCCGACGAGGAGGTTCGCAGCTCCAGCCTGCCCACCGTAACCCAGCCACGGACAATCTCGCGCTCACAACCGGGTGGTAGGTGGATGACCAGGTGCGAGATGGCGGTGAGCCGAGCGTGTATTGCAGCGACAGGCCTCGCTCAACCAGACAATCCGCGGGCAACATGCCCGCGGTGAAGGAGCCCGGGCTAACAGTTTTTGGGGGGGGGGGGGGGCAAGACCACGTGTAGTTCATCTGAGATGGAAATGGCCAGACTCTGCGGGGGCCCGACTGGGGCTCTGTGGGTCGGTTCGTGGACGTTTGGTGGCAGGGGTCAGGTCTGCTTGTTCTGACATTCGATGGCTTAGCCCCCGCTTGGGGGTAGGGGGGGGGGGGGGAAGCAACACCGTGGAGGCAGAGGAATTGCCCCGCGAACCTGCTTGCGGCCCTCCCACCCCATCCCGGTGTGCCACGCCTCGTGCGGCCCCCCTCTCTCCCCCTCCCCAAAGAGAGAAAAGGGGGGGGGCCGCGCAAAATGTCACACCCCCGCCGATTAACAACAAAAAACACAGGCCCCGCGGCCCCCCCCCCCGAAAGAGAGAAAAGGGGGGGGGGCCGCGCAAAAAATGTCACATCCTTGCGCACTTGCCTCCTCGCTGATTCAGGGCGAGGGGGGAAAATTCATTTTCAACCTTTTTTTTTATTCTGTAGAATTTTTACAACTAGAATTGGCGGACTGGACTGTAAAAAAAAACCAGTTATTCCGTTAAAAAAAGGGGGGGGCTGGGAGAACGCATCTGGCTTGACAAAGGATCGAGTGCTGAGCGATTTCTTTTTTGTGGCAGCAACTGCTGCCAATATACGAGGATTTTCGCAGAACTTACTCAAATCTGAATGAGCGCTACGCACAGGGACAAGAAACAGAAAATAAACGAGGCCAACACCCCGGACACGACAACAACGCCTTTGGGATTACCACTGGACCTTTGGCCAGAAATCCTGGCCCTTTTAGAGCTAAAAGACATCCTCGTGTTTGCCAGTGTCTCCACAAGTATCTACGCGCATTTCACCGAAAATAGCATGATCTGGCACAAGCTAGATTTTCCTCAAGGATTTAAGGAAAGGCAAAGCCCGTACCAGCCAGCGCAAGATCGCGCTTGTGGTGTCCGGGCTGGGCCAAGACGCGCGGGCCAGCGCGGGCGCGGCGCCGGACCCGCGGTCCACCACGGCCAGCACGGAGGGCCGCAACATTTGTAGCGCCGACAGGTCGGCGGGTAGCGCTGCGTGCCGCGATCCCAGGTTCAGCAGTTGCAGGTCCAGCCAGGCCGGGCGGAGACCGCGCGGCAGCAGCCGCGCGGCCAGTTGTTGCAGCGAGCCGCGCGCCAGCCCCAGGAAGTGCTCGGCGCCGGGCTCGGCCGTCAGCATCGACTGGCACGCCAACACCCGGAGTTTAAACGGGGCCACCGCGCCGGGCCCGGCCAGAACATCACGTCGGCTGGTTCCTGCAGTTGCGGGCCCGCATGTGTCACGCTGATGCGCCGCAGGTGCGGGGCCAGCCGCCCGAAGTCCGGGCCGAACAGGCGCGCCCTAGCGCACGCGTGCAGCTCCAACTTCTGCAGCGCGCGGCAGCCCAGGCCGCACACGCCTGCCATGCCCAGGTCCACGTTGGTCAAGCTAAGCTAGTCGGTACAGCCGCTAACTCGCAACTGGAAGAAACTCCAGGTAAAACTGAAGAAGAGCTTGAACAACAGAAAATTGAAGAGGCTTCTGAAATACACCATCAATCTAAGAACCCTAAAAAATGGAATACTATACTAGCCCCTGAGCCCGAACCATTAAGCCAAGTGTTTATTGACCTTATGGATATGTCTAAAATAGCTACTAAGAAAGGAAACAAAAACTATAATTTTGGTTTAGTGATGATTGATGTTTATTCTCGTAGTGGTTGGATTGAACCGATCAAAAATAAAACAACTGGCGAAGTATTAGAAGGATTAAAAAAATGCAGAAACCTAAAAGGATTACATCAGACAACGGGAGTGAATTTAAAGGGTAAGTTGCTGAATACTTCAAAGAGAACGGAATTCAACATACTACAAACGAAGTTGGCGACCACCGCACTATGGGTATAGTAGATAGATTTATTAGAACAACAAGAAATGGTTTAAATTGGAGGTGGGAAGTTAATGATGATTTTATTTGGGTTCCTTACATTTATGAAATTGTTGAAAATTACAATAATACATACCATAATACAATTAAGGCTACACCTATGGAAGTATATGAAGGTAAAAAGAAAAATGATTAAGAAATATACAGAGCCGGTCTTATTAATAAATTTCCTAACGGCTCAACCGTGAGAAAAGAATTAGAGCGAACTGTTTTTAGTAAAGGGCATGTTCAATATTCAAAGAAAGTTTATACAGTCAAAGGCAGGAAAAACTTTAAGTTAAGACTCGGTGAAAACGAACTAGTCAGTCCTCAACAATTATTAAAGTCCAAAATGAACGAACAAGAACCGGAAGAAGTTAAACTACAACTAGCTGATAAAGTCAAGGAAGCAACTAAGGAAAAAAAGAAAGGCCAGAAACTCAAAAAAGAAGGTATTGACAGCAATCATATTAGAACGAGCAAAAGAGAAAAAAAGAAAAAAAGAAATATTAGATTTATAAGTTTTAATAACTAGCAACCAAAAACATTTAATCCCAATAAATTATCAAAATGTCTCATTGACTTTTGATGTTGCTTTTTATTTCTCCTCGTGTAAGACAGCCCGCATTCACATACAATATGTTCTTTTGTTTTTTATTTAAGATGTCATTATTTTTTTGTTTGTATGATAGTTGGTATTGTTTTATTTTTCATCATTATCTTTTCTGTATTTTCTCATTTTATCTTTTATTAAATCGTTGTTTCATCTCTGTATATTTTCTTTTTTTCCTTTATTATTTCTTCATTTGCTTCCCTGTATTTACGATATTGTTGTTTTATTTTGTCTTTTTTATCTTCTTTGTATGGTTGTCTTGTTCTTCCTGCTACAGTCTTGTTCACACAATGTATTGTCTGTCTTATTATTTCTCCTTCTCGTTTCAATAATTCATATTTGTCATTACATAGATAATATTCAATAAGTTCAATATAATTGTCATCATATTTCAAAATCTCAAAAACATACATATAGTAGATTTGATTTGTAAAAAACTTCTATGAGCATAGAATCTTTTATGTAATGGGTTTGTAGTGGAACCAATATATATTTGGTTTGTCTGGTGTGAACGAATAGCATATATTTTTCCTTGTTTGTAGTCTGGCTTCATCTTTTTATGTCTTATTATGTCATATTCTTTAATATGAAATTAATTTTTTTTAGCAAATCCATAACTACCAAAACTCAAAAATACTATTTGGAGAAATTAGCATTCTTTCCTCCTGACCAAAAATTCACTTTTTGGGCAGGGAGAAAATCTGTAGGTTGATTTTTTTACAGTCATCAATTGTTTTTTTGTTCCGGGCTCATTTCCTTTTTATTTTGGGGTCGTAGGGGTTTACACCTACATTTTGTCCCGTGCGGGCCGAACGGGGTGTGTCTCTGGTGGCAGGGGGGTGTGTATTGAAAAAGTGTAACGAAGTGGCACCCTATACTACTACAAACACACATACTACCAGCATCTTTGGATGCACTGCAAATGCTGTGAAAACCCAGATAGACACTCACAGCATATATGATAGTACTAGTACTAGCTATAGTCTTAGTTTAGTCAATTGCAACTTGAAGCTTGGCTAAAGTATACACAGCATTCTTCGATACACTGCGGAAGCGGAAAGGATCCAGAACCAAGAAAATAAATTCAGAAAAATTAAAACTTCACATTTAATCATAAACATAATTCGAAGTGTCACACCTCAGACTAGTGGAAAGATCAAAGATTAAGACACCCAAGTACTAGTGTACATGTTATAATTAATTATAACATAATTATATACGTTGACTGAAATTATGTGTGGTTTTGGTTGAAAAGATCCTAGTCATGAACTTCACTGGCAGTGGCTTTCTATCATGGTTTTTAGCAACTTCTGAGCAGTGTCCAAAAAGAAGTTTTTTTTGTTTCCGAACTCCGACAATTCCCTTCCCCATTCGGTCATGATGGACAGGGCGGTTCGGCCCGTAGGAAGCGTGCAAATGCACAAATACTTGGCAAGGACATTTGGAGGTATGTTTCTTGCGGTTGTCTTCCACCCAAAACAAAGAAACGACTTATCAATTATAACTTTTTTTTCTTCTTTTTTCTTTCTTCTCCTAATTCTAAGTTGTTTCGATTCAACCTTTACAGTACCTTTCAACGTTTACTGTAAATGTCAGTACAAAATCAAACTGTTTGAAATGGTCTCGAAAGTTGAAATTTTTATAGCGGTTGTAGTTTTTGTAAAAATTCGTGTTGTCCTACCTTGTGCATACTGTCTTTCGCTTCGCTTTCTGGTGAGCCTTTTATATACAGTAGGCCTGGGCTAGATAATGGCTGTATTGTTGCTCCTGGTCTTTGGTTCTGGGATGTAGAATGAAGAGAGAACAAAACGTCAATCATGATTATTCTGTAATGATAATAATAATAACAATAATAATAATAATAATAATAATAATAATAATAATAATAATAATAATAATAATAATAATATGTATCGTCTGCCAATTGCTGAGCCAAAAGGCCATGTGCATCCAGTCCTCCATTCCATAAGGAAAGTCTCCACACCAATCGGTGGAATAAAGGAAGTGACGGCATAGAACATTACTCTAGGAGCTTTATACCAATCAGCCCATGGAAAGGTACCGATGGCCTATGTACTCCCTAATAATAATAATAATAGTAATAATAATACTATATCTGAGGCGTACTGATGCAGCTAATGGCAGTAATAATAATAATAATGATAATAATAATAATAATAATAATAATAATAATAATAATAATAATAATAATAATAATAATAATATGTATGTATGTATGCATGTATGTATGTAGGTATGTATCGTCTGCCAATTGCTGAGCCAAAAGGCCATGTGCATCCAGTCCTCCATTCCATAAGGAAAGTCTCCACACCAATCGGTGGAATAAAGGAAGTGACGGCATAGAACATTTCTCTAGGAGCTTTATACCAATCAGCCCATGGAAAGGGACCGATGGCCTATGTACTCCCTAATAGTAATAATAATAATATTAATAATAATATATATCTTGATCTGGCATGGCTGAGCTCGAGGGCCATGCGCCTCCATCCCTCGACCCAACAGGGACTACAGTGAGTATGTTGGGGAGGGAAGACCATCCTGCATAGAAAGCCCCAAAAGGAAGTCCCTACTACCCGCACAGTGTCGGGTACCTTGCAGAGAAGCAACTACAAATGATTGATCTTCCCCGCGTGAGAGCTCCACGAGACTGGGTAGGTCCCGCATGGAGGTACTCACAGGGGTAGCAGACATTTCATGCGGTCTGCCAGCGCATGAGGACGTTTTGCGGTAAGTGTCTGGGACGCCTCGAAACCCGTCACCACCCCTAGATCGCGGAATGTATATACCCCTTTGACCCCACGTGGTGTATGTCTTATAAGAACAACACAACAACATAGCCTCGGAACCAGTGGGAAGAGGCCCAACCACCTCCTCTTCCCGTGGGGTGCCATACTGTGCACCCCTCCATAATAATAATAATAATAATAATAATAATAATAATAGGCTTCCTCAGACTATAGCATCAGATCCAGATCCTGGACATGTGCCTCCATTAATAATAATAATAATAATAATAATAATAATAATAATAATAATAATAATAATAGTGCTTCTCTGTCAATGGCTGATGCATTTCTGCACATGCGCCTCCATCGTCTCACCCGTGAGGGGAGTACGAAGAATTGACGATAAGCTCTAATGACACCCCCGCAAGGGCAGTTCCAACACTTCCAGACGGGCCGGTATGTTCAATGAAAATACTGGTCCAGAAATAGACCGGTATGTTCAATGAAAATACTGGTGGCACCGACGGGAATCGAACTGGCGACAGGGCCTGAAAATACTGGTCCAGACGGATCGGTATGTTCAATGAAAATACTGGTGGCACCGACGGGAATCGAACTGGCGACAGGGCCAATAATAATAATAATAATAATAATAATAATAATAATAATAATAATAATAATAATAATAACTATGGGCTGCGCCAACACCTGAAAGGATGATTTACCGGTGCGCTTCGCGCACCAAACCCCGCCAGCCCCACTTCTTATCACTTTTTGGATGGCCCCCCGGACCCCCCCCCCCCCCCGCCCCCTTTCCCTTCGACAGGGTACGTTGAATTGCCGGAGGTGCCGCAAAGGGCGCCTGGTGGAAAAAGCCTCAATTTTCAGGTGTGGGTGCCACCCGCGACCAGAACGGGTATGTACAATCGCAGGGCTCCCCCGGACCCCCCCTTTCCCTTCGACAGGGTACGTTGAATTGGGAGGTGCCGCAAAGGGCGTCTGATGAAAAAAAACTTCAATTTTCAGGTGTGGGTGCCACCCGCGACCAGAACGGGTAAGTACAATCACAGGGCTTGGGTTCCCGGGGGAGGGCCCCCCGGACCCCCCCTGCCCCGTAGACAGCGTACGTTCAATTGCCGGAGGCACCGGTAAGTACTGCCAAAAAACAAGGAATTTTGGCATTCAGGACACTGACCTAACGCAAACTTTGCGTGAATTGCAAAAAAGTTATATCAGCATCAAGATCGAGTCTGGGGCTAGCCACCCTGCCAATATGAGCTCCCAACTCCTCCTGGTTCCCACAAACCATGATGTCTTCCGATGGGAGAGCAGAAAATAGGCCAAAACACCTGAAAGGATGGTTTGCGGTGCGCTTCGCGCAACCCCCCCCTCCCCCCCCCCCCTTTGGGCTGGGGCTCCCTGGTGGCGCAAAACCCTGAATTTTCTTGTTTCTACGCCATCCGGTGCCTCAGTTTTTATATTTTCGAAGAGAGCTCATCAAGAAAGATACACCAAACATCAGCCGCTAACTCCCTCTGGTGTGCGCAAACGGCGCCTGGTGGCACGAGACCTCAATTTTCTGGTTTGTGTGCAACCCGCAATCAAAACGGGTTCGTGCGATGGCCGGGTTGTGGTTCCCGGGGGGAGGCCCCCCCGGACGCCCCCTTCCCCGTCGTAATTGCCGGAGGCACCGGAAAGTACTCCCAAAAAACAAGGAGTTTGGGCATTCAGGACACTGACCTAACGCAAATATTTGCGTGAATTCCAAAAAATTTATATTAGCATCAACATCGAGTCTGGGGCTAGCCACTCTGTCAATAGGAGCTCCCAACTCCTCCAGGTTCACACAAACCACGATTTATTCCGACCAGAGTGTAGAAAAAAGGCTGAGAAAACAAGGAATTTTCGCATTCAGGACAATCCCCTAACAACTCCTCCTGGTTCACACAAACCATGATTTATTCCGACAGGGGTGCAAAGAAAAACAAGGAATTTTGGCATTCAGGATACTCCCTTAACGCTAATATTTGCGTGAATTCCAAAAGAAGTATACCAGCATCAACATCGAGTCTGGGGCTAGCCGCCCTGTAAATATGAGCTCCGAACTCCTCCTCGTTCGGACAAACCATGATGGTGTGCGGAAAAGGGGGGTGGTGGGGGGTTGGGGTACACAATTTCCATTTTCCCCCTCCCCCCAAACCTCCCACCCCCTTCACCAACACCTTTCAGGATAATAATAATAGTAGTAGTAATAATAGTGCTTCTCCGTCAATGGCGGATGCAAATCTGCACATGTGCCTCCATCGTTTCACCCGCGAGGGGAGTACTACTACTACTACTACTACTACTACTACTACTACTACTACTACTACTACTAGTGCTACTACTGCTACTACTACTACTACTACACTAACTACTACTACTACTACTACTACTACTACTACTACTACTACTACTACTACTGTTACTACTGCTGCTGCTGCTGCTACTACTACTTCAACTGAATTCCGATTTCGTTTCCAGGTGTGGACGTCTGTCTATGGAGACACGACGAAGAGCGAAGCAAAGCACGTCCTTGTCTCATCGAGTAAAACGCCAGCGCATATACGGGCTCCCCGCCACGAGCCACGCTCGGACCATGTCCGCGTCCGACAGCAGAAAACCGCACAAAGCACTTTCAAAGAAAAACCGGCAAAAAGGCAAGAAAAATCTGCCTGGATCAAGCGCTGCGATTTCTCGTGCCATGCCAAACAGCGACCAGCAAGTCAATTCCCCTCCACCCCCCCCCCCCCCCCCCCCCACACACACACACACCCCACCCACCACCACCACCACCCACCCACCCACCCAACCACCACCACCACCCCCCTCCACACACAGACAAATCTTTCTCACACTTTTTCGCTCTCACACACTGTCTTCCTCCTCCTTTCTCCCCCCCCCCCCCCCCCCGCCCCGCGTCTCGCACTCTATCTATATTTATATTTACATAAAAAACATACACACGCACGCACACGCACACACACTGCCGTGCGTTTGGACGCTCTCTCAGGTGCCCTGCACTGCTGCAAAGGCAGCATCGCCATTTTCCGGTTTCACACCCTCTTCTTCCATTTCCTTCCCCTCTCCTTCTTCCTCTTCGTCCTCCTATCCTTCTCCTATTTCATTGTCTCTTTCCTGCTCTTTGCCGCCCTCTTCCTCCTCTTCCTCTTCCTCTTACTCTTCCTCCTCTTCCTCTTCCTCCTCTTCCTCCTCCTCTTCCTCCTCCTCCTCTTCCTCGTCCTCCACGTCCAGCGAACCTTTTGCCTCGCTGGATCTCCCATGGGTGCTCTGGGCACACGTTGCTTCCTTCTTGACCATACAGGTACGTCGCCATGCACACACACGCGCATTCAACGTGTCATATTTCATACTTCTCTGGGTGCGCAAGTGTGTTCTGACCTGTCTGTGCAGGAGCACTTCATTCCCCTGTCGGGAGTGTGTCGAAGCCTGCGTCGTATGTGCGAGTCCTCTCTAGCCTGGCCAGACACGCTGGACCTCGAGTTCGAAAAAGGTCGCCCGTGCATGACTCCCTCACTCCCTCGCTCCCACTCATCACTCTGGAACAGCCCCCGCAGTGCAGATTTACATGAGCACAAAGCTCAATTATGATTTTTTTCAAAATATACGGGACTTACGGTTAAAATTGCTGGTAGTGCTGAGAATCGCTCCCAGTCATTCATTCATTCCGCAAGTTCCGCTCTCTAATCCAGTTGCAGCACCTCGAAGCGAAAAAATTTCTCCGGGTTGCGCTCTGCAATCAAACGCTGTGTCTGCATCGTCTTTCGCTCTTAACACGGCGTGTATGTTAAGTGTGTGTGGCACGTTGGCGCGGTAGGGCAGAGCTGGCAGGCGCAACCTCTGTCGATCCCAGATAGAGTCTGGGAGCGTTTCGGGCGTCTGGGCTTCGTGAAGCTAAACGCCTTCGCCTCCAGCGTGGCAGATAAACACCTGGCCTTCCTGGCCAAGCTCAGGTAAATAATACATACATACATACATACATACATACATACAGACACATACATACATAGATACATACGTACATACATGCATACATACATGCATGCATACATGCATGCATGCATGCATACATACATTCATTCATACATACATACATACATACATACATACGTAGGTACGTATGTACACGTACTTGCATACGTATGCACGTACGTTTGTAATATACATACGCCAGCTCTGTAACTCAAATAACGCACACCTGCTGTGCATAGTACAACGCACAATACGTCCACTCAGTGACATTATCCTTATATTTATGTGTGTGCATGTGTACGCGTGTGGCCTGTGCTGTTGCGTGGTCAGCTTGGAGAGTTTGACGCTGTCCTGGTGTCGCGCCATCACGCCGTGCCAGGGGCTGTCCTGCCTGACCAACATGCCACTCACGCACCTCGACCTCTCCATGTGCAAGCAAATCACAGGTCCCTGCCTGCTGCTGCTGCTGCTGCTTCTTCTTCTTCTTCTTCTTCTTCTTCTTCTTCTTCTTCCTTCTTCTCCTTCTCTTGTTGTTCCTTTTTGTTGTTGTTGTTGTTGTTGTTGTTTTTGTTGTTTTGTTTTTGTTGTTTTTGTTGTTGTTGCACCCTTCCTTGATGCTTCTCTACTTCCCACGACCACGCTCTTGCTAATATCTTTCGTTTGGTGTCCTCCCTTGCTATGCTTTCTCGTTCTCTCCTCGATTCGTCTCCTGGCCTGCCGGGCATGTGCTTGCTCGATTGCATCAATTTATCTTGCACAAGGTATGTGTATTTGTACATGTCTATGCTACATATGCAAAAATATGTGTATGGTATATATGCATGTACTCATGTATGTATGCATGCTTGTATATAAATAATTACTTGAAGTATATTTTTCTGTTGTGTACTAGATGAGGGACTGGCGGTGTTGCGTGGGCTGACTTGCCTTAAGTCGCTTGACATCAGCTTCTGCAGCCAAGTCACCGACAAAGGCAACTAACACACACACACACACATAAACACACACACTCTCTCTCACACACACACACACACATCTCACACCTGCGTGCTCGCGTACCGCGTGCGGTGTGTGTGTGTGTGTGTGTGTGTGTGTGTATTTGTGTGTGTGCTGTGTGTGCGTTGTGTTTTGTTTGTTTTGTGTTGTGTGCCTGCGTGTTGCTGAGTGTTGGGTTTGTATGTATATCTGACTGTGTGTGTCTGTTGTGTGCGTGTGTGTGGACTTCTATGGTTTGTGATGTGTTGTGCAGGGCTGTCTCACCTGTCTAACTTGCCTTTGGAGGTGCTCAAAATCGCCGATTCCAAGGTTACTTCGTCTTCAAACACACGTGTTCTTGCTCTCTCCTTCCAAACATGTGCGTTTGCTCTCTCCCACTTGCCCCCCCCCCCAAACCCGGCCGGCCTCCCAAGCCCCCAAATGTCCAAGTCCTCCTTTCCATCTGTCTTCTCATCCACACTGTGAATGCCTCGCTCGCTCGCCGCGTTGAAGTTTGGTGTTTTTGTTGGCTTTTTAGCTGACTGACCAGGGCTTGTCTTCGCTGAAAACTCTGCGGTTGCACACGCTCAAACTCGCCAACCTCTCCAGGTAGTGCGCTGCAGCCTCATCTACCACACACACACAGCCTAACGCAGGCCTAATTCATGCCTGATACGGAAATTTATATTCGTCGATAAGTACGAATTCACATGCATGGGCTTTCACCATGCACATCGAGGTACACATGTAGTGTGTGCATGTTGCGTGATGCAGCGTCACAGACGCGGGGCTGATGCACCTGGAGAGCATGCCGCTGCAGCATCTCGACCTGTCCTTCTGCGAAAGCCTCACCCAGCACTGTCTGCAGGTCGCAACCCTTGATTTACATCGCAAGCCGCGATCGTGTGGTGTGGTGTGTGTGTGTGGGGGGGGGGGGGCTGTGCTGTGCTGTGGCTCAGCGCCCGCGCACTCGTTGCGTGCGTCACTGCACCTGGAATTGCACTGCTGCGTGTGCGTGTGTCTGTCTGTGTCTAAGTGGCAGCCTGGAGTTTTTTATTCTGCTCTGTGTATGTGTCTGTCTGTGTGGAGTGCCTGCCCGCGGACTCACTACGCTCTCTGGACTGGAGTTTCTTACACTGCTGTGTTTGCGTCTGTCTGTCTGCCTCTGTCTGTGGTGCAGTGCCTGCCGCCTGACTCACTGCGCTCTCTGGACCTGGAGGGCCACTTCTTCACCGACTTCTCGCGACTGGAAGACTTCAAAAACCTCACACGACTCAACCTCAGCTACAACTTCAACTGCAATGACCAGGTGGGGGTGTATGTTTGTATGTATGTATGTATGTATGTATGTACCTAAGTATGTATGTATGTATGTATGTATGTATGTATGTATGTATGTATGTATGTATGCTTCTGGCTGCCCTGCCTCCGCCGCGAGCCCACTCCCCCAGTCAACCACACACACACACACACACTTTGCATCTCTCTCTCTCTCTCTCTCTCTCTCTCTCTCTCTCTCTCTCTCTCTCTGATAACGAAGCAGCGAAGTCTGTAAAGATATATACATATATATATATATATTTCTATATATATATATATATATATATATATATATATATATAATGGAGGCACATGTCCAGGATCTGGATCTGATGCTATAGTCTGAGGAAGCCTATATATATATATATATATATATATATTATATATATATATTTCTATATTTCTATATATATATATATATGTGTGTGTGTGTGTGTGTCTGTGTGTGTGTGTGTGTACAAACGCACACACACACACACACACACACGCAGCAGATATTTATGCAGTGTGATGCGCTTGGAGAGAGTGTGGAAGCTGCATGATGTCGGTGACAGGCCCTGGCGGCCATCGAGAAGCTGCAGCTCACTGCTCTAAACTTGGTTCCCACCATAACACTAGTGCGACTCCATGCTGCTGCAAATGCATACATACACACATACATACACATACACATAAATACACACAGATGCATCCTCTTTCCTTCTTCGAAGCTCCCTTATTTCCCTTGTTGTCCATTTAGTGTGTTTAGCGCTTTCTGTGCTATATGGCGCTTCCTTGTTAGTGTTCTGTGCTGTGTGGCATGTGTTGGCAGGAGTGTATACACTTCACTGTTTTGTCTGCTTTGTGGTGTGTGTGTGTGTGTGTGTGAGCGTGTGTGTGGCATGAGAGGGTGCGCTTCATGTGCTGTGTGGCATGTTGACAGGAGTGTGGTTTCCTAATGTGCTGTGTACGTGGCGTGTTATGGCAGGAGTGTGTACCTTTCACCGATGCGGGACTGGCCCACCTCTCCTCCATGCCCCTCAGAGAACTCAACCTCTCCAGGTGCGTCTCTCTCTCTCTCTCTCTTTTTTTTTTTTTTTTTCTTGTTCTCTTTCTCCCTCCCTCTCTCTCTCTCTCTCTCTATCAATCTCCATCTCTCTCTCTCTATATATATATATATATACCAGATACCTGGTAGGTAGGAAGGTAGGTAGTTAGGTAGGTAGGTTGGAGATTGATAGGGAGAGAGAGAGAGAGAGAGAGAGAGAGAGAGAGAGAGAGAGAGAGAGAGAGAGAGAGAAAGAGAGAAGACGTTGACAGCCGGGCTGATTCACGTGCATGGGCTGTTGGTGTAGGTGTGAGGGTTTGACGGCGGCCGGTTTGGTTCACTTGCATGGGCTGCAGCACCTGACGCAGCTGGGACTGCAGGTCAGACACACACACACACACACATACATACACACACACACACACACACACACAACCACAACACTCACACGTCCATGGGTTATCGCTCACGCTTTCTCAAACATGCATCTAGAAAAATTCACGGTTGCACAAATATGTCAAAGCTGCAAATAAAATGAATGTATGTATGTATGTGTGTGTGTGTATGTATGTATGTATGTATGTATGCATGCCTGCATCTAATGTTTTATGCTGTTTGTGTGTGTGTCTACCCTTTTTTCAGCAGACTTTGCAATGTGAACTCTTGATCATGCCTGCGTATCTTGAATGTGTGTATTTGCTAGTATTGCACAAATTTGATTCTGCCGCAGACGCCTTCTACTTCTGCAGGTATCTCACGAGCGTTTCTTTCAAAGACACTAAGACACTTTGCCTCTTCTGTGTCCATGTTCTTAAGTTCATATCCGCTTGCATGCACAAACCATGGCCCAGTCAGTCTTCGCTGTCTCTAGTCGTTACCTTGTTCACTGGGTGCGTACTTGTGCAACCTGCTTTGCAGATGCTGGTGAAGGTAAGGACAACGAGGATAAGCAAGGGACGCGCGGGCCGGCGGGCAGTGAGGCCGGCCAGCGTCAAGCTCAGCCTACCCATTCTAGCCAGGCATATGTCGCATATGTGCAACGACAAGGCAGCACGCCGAGGGCACGGCAAGAAAACGCCTTGCCTGTGCAAACAAAGATCAATGGGGTGTGTCAATGCCTGGTGGAGCTGATCGAGTCGCTGCCCGCGCTCAAGATCCTCACTCTCCCCTCCATTCCCTCACAGGATCGCACTCCCTTCTTGGCACACGTGCGACACGACTTTCCACACCTGCGTGTGATTTGTGCGGTGCGGCTGGACCCAGCCACACGCGCCGCTCTGTCGCCTCAGCGAATCCGACTGGCAATGCCGGCCAGCTCATCGTGAAACTCAACCTTGAATAGCGCTTAGTTGAAGGCAGTGGAAACTTGCTTGATTTTTTCAAAGTTTTGCTTTTATTGATTACTCAATGCCGCCCCGACGATGTATTAATATGGTTCAATATTCGCCTGCTACTCTTATAATACTTACGTAGTTTGTAAAGTGTTTGCGCTGTTGATTAAGAATGTATATTGAAAAGTTGCTGTAACATTCTTTATGTGCCTGAAGATACCGGCCGGCATCAAAAAATTCTTCCGACATTCTTCAGATAGGTTTGGCATGCTCCCTATCATTCTGGAAGACATTGGGAGCGAGCGGCTCATTTATTTACTCTGTGACAATGCGGCGGGCTATGGGAGCCGCTGTTCACGGTGGTGCCAACGTGCTCGGTATTTCTGTGTCTATTGCCAGCAATTGGCCTGGAAGGACCATAGGCCTTTGTGTAGTTTTTCTTCTTCTTCTTCTTCTTCTTCTTCTTCTTCTTTTCCTCCTCCTCTTCCTTCTCCTTCTTCTTCTTCTTCTTCTTCTTCTTCTTCTTCTTCTTCTTCTTCTCTTAAGAAGTTGAACAGTATAGAGGGTATTAGCCGGTTTAACGTCTCCCAGGTCCCCAGTTGTAACTAACCAGCTCCAAACGTCCTTTAATAGGTATTAATAATGAAATCCTTGCAGACAAAAGCCAGCCAAACGAACGAAACAGTTCTTACATGTCTCTAAGTCATAAAATAAAAGGTATCCACATAGGACATATTGACATTGGTGCCACCAATGCTACCAACACTAGTAAATACCCCTATTTGCATACTATTAATATAAACTGAAGTTAAATAGTATAGAGTGTATGTATTAGAAACACGTTTAACGTCTCACAGGCATCCCAAGTTGACTATCTAACCAGCTCCAAACGTCCTCACTAGCTCATCATCGAACTCATCATCGAGTGCAACATCGAGCTCAACGTAGAGTTCGTCTTCAGGTTCGTCAACGGACCCATCGTCCAGCATGGCGACTGTGACTCAGACACCAGCCCCTTCGACAGTGAGTGGCTCTCCTCAATGCTCCTTTGACAGCTGCACCATCCTCACCACCCACATGCAACTTGACGAGTCCTCTTCAGCATCGTCTGTGGACATCACCCCTCAAATTATCCGGTAAAACTTATTTATAGATTTCGTCTGGCGGGACACGTCTGAAATGCCAATTTGATTTTTGGTCTTTTGGCTGCTTTTTGTCTTTGCGTCACTGAGCTAATATAACGAGACATCATTCTCTTTTTGATGACTGTGTTTGGTTTTATTACAGACTTACTCTTCCATTAAGCTATCGTTGGGGATAGTACATTTGGAGTCCACTAATAGCTAAAGGCTGATTTCTTTTCTGATCTGTCGTGCAGATATCAGATAAGCACAAATGTAATGCCCCCAACGATAGCTCGTAAAAAGTCGGTAATACAACCAAACACAGTCCTCAAAAGATGAGAATGATGTCTCGTTATATTAGCTCAGTGAAGCCAAAAAGGAAAACTGCAACAGACCAGGAACAAAATGGCATCAGGTCCCATCCGGACAAATAATACTGAAAAACAAGCTGGTGCACCTGTCAACAGGAAAAGGTGGTTTTTACCGGCTATCCGGGGGGGTGATGCCTACAGTACCCCCTCCCGATTTTATGACGGAAATAGCATTTTCGTCATACACCTTCTGATTTCTTTCTGCAAATAGTATGCGCTATGGAGTCATGCCACACAGCGCATCGACCCACGAATAGACGCTAAAAGACAATAAATATATCCTCATACGGCACGTCAAAGCGGATTCTCCAGCCATTCTTGAAGATTTTTGAACTCCTTCCCCTCAATCTCTTTTTTTTTGTTTTTTTCTCGGCAGTATGTCAAGAACAAACGTACTATTAATAAAAAAAAATACAAGCAACGTGGTGCTGTAGTACGATTCCCCCTTTGATCTCCTTCTTCTTCTTATCATTATCATTATTATTATTATTATTATTATTATTATTATTATTATTATTATTATTATTATTATTATTATTATTATTATTATTAATGGAGGCACATGTCCAGGATCTGGATCTGATGCTATAGTCTGAGGAAGCCTATTATTATTATTATTATTATTATTATTATTATTATTATTATTATTATTATTATTATTATTATTATTATTTACCCCTGTGAGTACCTCCATGCGGGACCTACCCAGTCTCGTGGAGCTCTCACGCGGGGAAGATCAATCATTTGTAGTTGATTTCCTGCAAGGTACCCGACACTGTGCGGGCAGTAGGGACTTCCTTTTGAAGCCTTCTATGCAGGATGGTTAGAGTCACTCTTCCCTCCCCAACATACTCACTGTAGTCCCTGTTGGGTCGAGGGATGGAGGCGCATGGCCCTCGGGCTCAGCCATGACAGATCAATATATATTATTATTATTATTATTATTATTATTATTGACACCGTGATAGCCCAGTGGTCAAGTTCTACCATCTGGGCCCTGTCGCCAGTTCGATTCCCGTCGGTGCCACCAGTATTTTCATTGAACATACCGGTCTATTTCTGGACCAGTATTTTCATTGAACATACCGGCCCGTCTGGAAGTGTTGGAACTGCCCTTGCGGGGGTGTCATTAGAGCTTATCGTCAATTCTTCGTACTCCCCTCACGGGTGAGACGATGGAGGCGCATGTGCAGAAATGCATCAGCCATTGACAGAGAAGCACTATTATTATTATTATTATTATTATTATTATTATTATTATTATTCACAGGGAGATCGTAAGTACATTGTCTTTTTTTAATGACATACCCTTGTATAAGGCGGATATTCTATGATATAGTATTAGGGGGCCAGTCCTAATAGCTATATCCAAAGTCGAGGTGTATGTACCCGACCCTGCGATATACCGACACAAGTAGAGATTGACCGTGCTCAGGTACGACAGTATATAATCTATCGTAAAAAATAATTTAATGAAAGTTTCAGAGAACATTTCATTTTCGAGAACATCATCCCAGGACTTGGAAAGGGTCATACCCGGGAACACCATCGCTCAATACACTAGCGATCCCCGTATACGGTGTAGTATCATCGTCGATCGACCTTTCGCACTCGTATGTTGCGATCGAATGCCAAGTTATATCACTGAGTCTTTTTAATATTCATATTGATAACTGATGATGCATGATCAACTCATGATACGCCGTGGGCAATCAATCAGTTTATTTGAGACGCATAAAGAAAAATAGTTTCTTTGTCACTGCCTTCGTCGTCTGGCGCGGATTTCTTTGCCTGGTGGAGGACCACCAACAAAAGTCAGATCGAACTTTGACTGTTCGAGAATGTCCCAGATCTTATTAGGGATTCCGCCCAACGATAATTCAAAAGGGACATCAAGCACTCCTCTTGGCAGTGTCTGAATGGTCCACGCAGTGTAATCCTTGTCTCTGGGAGTAATTGTATCATCCCATGTCTCGAGACTTTTTGCGTCTTTATATACTGGCAGATAATGTCTTGCCTTTGGATCCTCAACCGGGTCCATACTTCTCCAAAACTGGAGTATCGGTTGTACTATTTTTGCGGCTGATGATATTTTGAGTGTCCGTGTGACACGCATCTGTCGTGGGACCGCCACGACCCGCATCAAGTATAAGTCTGAGAGAGTGTCATCAGCGACATGTTGTTCCGCTGGTCTCATCAGATAGAAAGCATCTTTCACCCATGCGATGGTTGCTATCGCATCGCCTTCCTTCCATCGCTCATGGACAATCTCAACGTTGCCCGCGTTTGGGTCAGTGTCCGTCTCCTCCTCCTCCTGGTGGACGTCCTTTGATCCCATCGACCTCATCGCCTTCCTCGGTTGGCCGTTGATAAGATCATTCCGCGCTCTCCTTAGCTGCGCCTCCGTGATCTTCTCCTTCTTTCCGCTATGCTCTCGCGGAGACTTAGACTGAGTCCCCACCGCGCTTATGCGGTCAGTCTTCTCCTTACTGTCCACCTCACTCTCCTCCTTCTCAGCTATCGGTACCCGATAAGCATCGTCTTGGTCTATGCCAGCCTCCTTGTGAATGGGCGGCACCTCTTTGAAATCGTCCTTCATCCGTTTTAACGCCTCCTCAACGGATTCATCTTCCAGTAAGAAGGGATCATATTTAATCAGCCTTCTTACATTCACAATTTGCACCTTCCCTCTACCCCTGATCTTGTAGTTCAGAGGTCCCGTCTGTTCCATAATCTGCTAAGGTCCTTTCCAGTGAGTGAACAGCTTAGAGCTGACTCCTTTCGGGACCTGAGGATGGTACAACAGTACAATATCCCCAACCTGAAACTTGATCTGATCCAAGTGCGCTTGTCGCACCCCTTCAGCATCAGTCTTTCGGCGCTCCGCCTCTCTATGCGCCCTGACTATTTGTTCCGCCTCCATCTTCACTCTAAGTCTCATCCCAAACAACTCATCCGCATCCGCCCAAGTGTCTTTTGGGTGAAGGAGCGAAGTCGGGATATCAGGCTCACGCCCATATACTAACTGATATGGCGAGATTGAGCTCTTCGAGCCTCCTAACGCCGTAGAGGGTAGACAGTTCATTGCAAACGCAAATGATGGTGCTGCCTCGACCCATGCTCTTTGATTCTCCTTCTTCGTGCAATACATCTTTAGCGAGGCTTTGAGGGGTCTGTGTACCCGCTCGATTTTCCCATTTGCTCGCGGGTTATAGGCAGTACATATTGCCATTTCATCCCGTAATACTTAGATAGTTTGTCGATGACCTCGTTATTAAAGTCCGAGCCTCGATCAGAACATATCTTTCTTGGTACTTTGATCTGTGAGATGATCCTATCGATCAGCGCCTCGGCCGTCGTCTTGCCGGTAACGTCTTTGACAGGGATGATCCACATAGTTGGTGGCTCTGTCAATAGCCGTGAGGAGGTATTTATAACCATCCTTCGATTCTGGGAAAGGTCCCGCATGATCAATGTGTATAAACTCAAACATCCCCGCATGAAGAGGAAATTCGCCAATCAGGCCGAAACTTGCCTTCAGTGGTGTTTTGTTTATCTTGCACGGGATGCATGCATCCACCGCCTGATCTATCTCCTCCTTCATCTTCTTCCACCAGAATCGCCTCGCTACGAACATGTGAGTTCGTTGTCGACCCGGATGCGCCAAAAGTGGGCAATTGTGGGCTGCGACAAATATAAATCGTTTCAGACTCTCCGGTACCCAAAGGGTCCATTTGTCCGGCTGTGACGCATAGCGACCGTGAAGGCCCTTGTACCACAGTAGACCATCTCTCCATCCCATCTCCTTCATCTGATCTTTGATCGCTTTCGTCATCTTCAGCTCATCCGGGTTCTGATATAACTGTATGAGTTCCTTAAACTCCGGATCTTGAGCCTGTTGTTGCCTCCATGCGGTAGGCGAGGCTATATGGATAGTACCATCTTCTAGCCGTATCCCGATTCTTTCTGGGTCATCGTCTAGGTCACTTCTCCGCTCTTGAGGAGGCTCCGCATAAACATCCTGCGTCTCCTCTTCCTCTCTTATGTTCGCCTTCGCATTCTCATATACCTCATAGGACCACTCAGCGTCCTCCTGGGTATGTAGCTCACAACATATCCCGTGATCCGGGCCTTGTGGACTGTACCGTAGACCTGTGCGGTCATATCGGACTCCACTCGCCATCTCTATCGCCTCAATGTGGCTGACCTCATACACCTTGTCAGTGGACAAGTCTTCCATCTCCACCGTGGACACCAACGCCGATACTTCTGAGTTAAACTCTAGCCTAGAGAGGCTATCAGCGACCACATTTTGCTTCCCCGGTAGATGGACCATTATAAAATCGAAACAAGACAAGAACGCTTGCCACCGCGCCAGCCGTCCCGTCTGTTCATGATTCATCAACCATAACAGGTTATGATGGTCAGTCCTGAAAATGAATTGAGGTCCTCCCCACAAATACTCTCTGAGCCTCTTGAGGGCCCACACCACCGCTAACGCCTCTCTTTGCCTTGTGCAATAGTTTCTCTCCGCCGCACACAACTTCCTACTAATAAACATGATTGGGCGTAATTTCTTCTCCTCATCCTCTTGTTGTAATACAGCCCCAATCGCAAACTTAGATGCGTCTGTATCGACTACGAATTGTTTCGTAAAGTCGAGCATCGTTAACACCAGTCCTCCGTCTTTCGGGTCTTTATAAATAAGATCTTTGAGCGCATGAAACGCTTGCAAAGCCTCTTCGCCCCACTTCTCAAAGTCTCCAAAATCTACCATTTTCTCCAACTTAGCCCGTGTTGCACCCCAATCGGGTATCAACTGGCTATAGTATTGCGCCATCGCAAGGAATGAGTGCAATTCAGTGCGGTTCTTTGGTATCGGTCGATTCATAATCTCCTCCCTCTTCTCTTTGGATATCGAGACTCGATTATGGGAGATCTCGTACCCTACGTATGTCACATTCGTCTTGGCAAGTTGACACTTCTTTAGATTGCACTTCAGGCCAAAAGCTCCGATGCGCCTAAATATATCGGACAAATGATCGATATGCTCCTCCATTGTGTTAGAGTATACGATAATGTCATCGATATAGCAAAATGCATATTATCCCGCCTTCTGTCCCCGCCTTCTCATAAAGCCACCGTCAGACAAATCATCGTACTGACTGCTTAATATATTCTGCATCGCCTTCTGGAAAAGTCCTGGGGCTTGCTTGAGGCCCATCGGAAGCACTTTCCATTGATATATTTCCATACCCACCACAAACGCCGTCAGCCATCTGGACTTTTCCTCCAGTGGTATCTGCCAGAAGCCATCATCTAGGCCCGTCTTTTCATACGTGACAGTGTCCGGCTCATCATCTTTACCGAGCTCCACCAGCATGTCAATGAGTCTCGCGTATTGCAAAGGAGCTTTACGGGTGTAAAAACCATCAAAGCATGTGAATGCTTGCGGTATCAATTTCAACTTGTCGAGGTCTCTGAGCTTCCGCTTGTATGCACTGCTCTGCTCACGAGTTCCCATACGACAAGCCACCACTAGCTGTTGCTTGCGAGATGGTACCGGTATAGGATGATCAATAAGCCGGTCCCTTATTTCCTGCGCCCATATCGCCTTCTCATTATATGGCAGGATAATAGTATACGGCTTATTATTTTCGAATAAAGTCCGTAAGCATTTCTTCACTTCAGTTAGTGAACGGGGCCACGTCGGCTCGTCACCCCAGAAATCAGTAATAAAACTTTTAATAGTTTCTGGTGGAGTATCCGGGATTCGCCCCGTTCTCCTTGGTACAAATGCCTCCCTTTTTTCTTCTCCTACTTTCGCATGGAAACAGTATCCGTTGGTAATATGGACATCTGTTCCTACTCCTTCCGCGAATCTTGCCAACGACGGGCTTCTTTGTGCGACACATATAATCTCCTCCTTTCGCTTCTCGATTAGGTCATCAATAGACTTTTTGTCCCAATGGCATGTCGGAACTGTGACAGTGCACACTTGGGATTCCCAATTGTCGGTCCAGGACAGCTCATCCGGTCTTACGACATGGGGGTGAATGTACACCTCAAGTGCCTCATGTGCGATGGCAATCTTTTTGTGATCCGTCGCTAGACTCAGCTCATAGGCCTCATAAGAGTCAGTAGCGTTGAAGGGATCAATATCGTTCTTTTCTCCTCTTTTTACTCCATACATCACTCGCCGTGCGGCGCAATCAATCACACCCCCCATCGTAGCCAATTGGTCATACGATAGTAATATTGACCCGTGGTAACCGGGGACGACATAGAGGTCCATACGGTATACTCGTGCGGATTTCAATTTAAAGGTCAGTGTGATGATTCCCGTGATATCCGTCCTGCTGCTCACTCCTTTGAGAGTGCCCGTTGACTTTTTCATATTTCCGTCCACCCAGTCCCGGTATCGATTTAAAAACTTCCGGCCGACAATATTAATATTCGCCATCGTATCATTACCAACTTTTAATATTGTCTTCAATGTTTCACAATAAAGTTCCGTATAACACAGAGCATCGGGCCTGTGTATATTGGCAAAACAAGAATTTTACGTTCCAAATTTTGGAGTCTTGTCTCCAAGTTTTTCAACTCCTCCTTCTTCTCCTCCTGCTTCACCTCATTAACATTGTTATTATTCTGCGGTACTGGTGCGTTTACTATGTGAGCGACATTGTCTTGTGGTACTTGAGTACACACATTGTTTTTGCTCGCCACCCGCCGCGATCGTAGACATTGAGTCTGTTCGTGGTTGTTTGCTTGGCCGAGGCGATACGTCTGCCATTGGCCTCCTCGCCTCCATCGCAAGTTTCGCCTTCCTATTTGCATCAGTTATCATTGGTAACCGTTATGTATAAACGGGTATGAGACTACCTTGGGGCTGCAGTCTCTGTGTACCCACATCTTTGTATTCAGATTGAGGAAGCGTTGGCCCAGTCTGCACAACAGCATTAGAAAGCACTGTGACTTTAGGGTTAAACTTCACAGTCTTCTCCTTCCTCTCTTCTTCCCCCTCCAGTCATTCCACCACCTCGAAACTTTTACCTTGAGTAATGTCCGGGTGGGATGACGTATCGGTCTCCGAGGCAGTGTTGTAGGCCTGAGCTCGACCGAAATTCGGGTTGGAGCTTGCCCATGAGCCTCCTCCTCCTCTTGGTGGGGGGGCTGGAGCTCGAACAGCTCTCCCTCCATAAGGGGTATATCCCCGACCTCCTCCTCTTCCTCTCTGAGGGGTTCCTTGCCACCTCGAGGCTCCTCTCCATGTTCCTCGTCCTCGTCCTCCTCCTCCTCCTCCTCCTCGTCCTCCTGCTCCTGCTCCTCCTCCTCGTCCTCTTTGAGAGGCCTTTAGGTTCTTTTGTCTCTCCCTTTCCTCCTTCTTCTCCTTCATCCTCTCCACATAGGCAATGATCGCCTGTCGTACCTCCTCATCATCACACATATTGGCGTACCAACCTTCGTTCGCAGCGGCAATCTGAAGCATGTTGAAAAGGCCCGGTTCCTTGCATTCGTCCTGCTCAGAAAATTTGCCCTAGCTGTTGGGTTCTGCCTATCATGATTGAAAGAGCAGTCTCTGTTCTCCATCTGTGCCTTACACTGCAAGCCCACGAACCACCTCCAACATGCGGTCTTCAGGTCTGGCTCTCTCTGTCTCTTCCAACCGGCAACTCTGTTTGTGTACGTGGCTTGTGCGCCAACAGGTACACCGCCTGCCTGTGCCGTATGTGCCTCCGTGAGCGAGTCCATGTTTGAGCATGCACTCATCACTTCTTGAAACAGTGCTGACGGAGCAACGCTTTGAACCGTATTTTCGAACACGTGTGTCTCGAGGAAGTTCTTGGACTTCACTGAGCTAAACGTCGAGCATTGTTGTATGAGCTGAGTAAGCTTACTCGGGTTAACTGTGTGTAACGCCGAAAAGAAATAGAGGATGATCGACTTGCGGCCATAGAATAGCCCATAGGAGGAAACTACCTCCGTAAGGGTCGCCGCCAAGCCAACAGCACTCCTCAAACTCATCGCCACTGTCTCAAAGATTTCAAATCCTATGAGAGTACCAGTGCAGAGATGCTGGTATCCATGAGATTGAAAATATGAAATGAGTGTGGCCACCGCCAGTTCACACTGAGCGTCTAGGCCTGTTGTATTGTTTCTCTTAATCTCCTCCTTCTTTTTCAAAAACTTGTACTGTGTCAGATCGAATCCCTCCGAGACTAGAGATTGGTCAAAAACAGTAACAAGGGCCTCGTATTCCTGCGTTTCGTCGCAAGGAAAAGCCTTCCTGCAGGCATCGATCTCTTTGAGCTTGCTCAAAAGCGAAGCATCAGAGTCTTTATCTGAGCTCGTCTTGGCATATAGCATGAGACTTGCCACTCCTCCTTTCTTCCCCTTGAAGGCATTTATGATGTTCTGTCTGTCCTTCTTCTCCGTGTTTGTGACCACCACCGTAGTTGAGCCCGGGGGTGCAGGGGCTGGTGGGGCAGGAGCTGGTGGGATCAAATATATCGGAGGGTGTGCCTTTGCACCACTCACTTTTGCTTTCATTCTTTCCAGTCTCATCGTCTTCTCGAACTCCTCATTCTCTTTCGCCTTCTTCTTCTCAGATGTCACCAGCTTTTGAGCATGAGTGATAAAGGCCACCAATTCAGAAGCAGATCTGAGAAAATTATATTTCTCCACATATTGGTCAACACCTGCTTTGTTGGCGACCAGTGGTGCGTTACTAAGTGATTTAAGGACCGAGTGATCCTTGGTATGAATCCATCTCTTCCATGCCTCCTTATGCAGTAACGCACCCATCAACAGTCTGATCTTGGTCAGAACTCTGTCGGTCTTCTCTAACTCATCAATCACAGGATGAGTTTCTCCTGCTGCCTTAATGCTTTTTTCCATCTCTGCCTTCCCTCCTCCAAGGCCTTCATTTCCATCGAAAAAAAATGAAATATGCCACTCGAGTTTTTCGAACCCAGATTGGTCTTCATTTTTGTTACATCGACTGCCTCCTGACCAGTCGCGAGGAATCTGGCCGTTGCTCTTGGGTTTGTGTACTGGAGGTAACCCTCACATCGTGGGCCGTATGTACGTTCCCAAATCAGGGTTTGAGTGTACACCCCAAAGATAGCATCGAGTAATTCAAGGTGGGTGTGTGTGTCCCCAAACTTGATATGCCGTATCTTCTTTCTCTTTTCTGGATCAGAGACCAGTTTGCCGAGGAGCTGTGCTGTGTTTGATAATAGGATATAGACATCCTTTTTAGCAAGACTTTTCTCTTTTTTTGATCCTGAGGAATCCACACATAGGTATCCTTCTCTCGCCCCATCTTGTTATCAAACTCTTCTTTAGTGAGGTCATAGTGGTCTTGCACACACTGTTGTTCCTCCACTGTGATCTCCTCTCCATCACTATGGATCAAGTCGATCATTTTTTGTCCTCCTCCTCCCGTGTAGGCAGGTGGTAAGGGATTACCATATGCTCCTCCTCCTCCCGTCTCTTCTTGTTCAAATCCTCCTTCATCTTCGTCTCCTCCATATCTTCCTTCATCATCCCAGCCCTCTTCTACTCCTCCTCCTACTCCTTCATCTCCTCCTCCTCCTCCTCCTCCTTCATTCAGTCCTCTTCCTCCTCCTCCTCCTGCTTCTTCTTCTTCTCTTCTTTGTTCTGCCTCCGAGAATTCACTCACTTCGGCGGTCTCTGTCGACATGATGTCGTAGTAGTAATTGACAGGAGGACAGTGTCAGCTCCTATGTTTGGTTTTTGTTCGTTTGTGTTCTGTTCCTCCTTCAGTCGATTGACTAGTGAAGAGAGAAACTAATAGAGAGGGTAGAGTGAGATTCCCTGTCCTCTATGAAACACTGTTTGTATGTTTGTTTTTGTTTGAGAAAAATAGTCTTTGAGACTTTCTCCGATTTCTTGTTCTCCTTACTCAGATTACTTTCTCCTCCTTCCTTTCTATATTGTATCTAGTATGAGGCACTTGGACCTACACACAGATAGTAATAGAGAAGCTAGAAAAGCTCTCCTTGAGAAGTCGACAGTCGGTCGGATAGGTTCTCAGACCTACCTTTAGAAAACGATCAGAGATTTGCAAAAATACTCTGACGTATGTGTGAGATAATGCAGATAAATGCACAAACTAGAAGGGTAGAGTGTTGTGCTCCTGTCCCTATGCTTGTTTGTGTTTTGTGTGTGTTCCTTCACTCTTCTGTCCACCTCCTTCTTCTTGGTCTCTGTGTGAGAACAGCAAGAACGACAGAGAGTTTGTATCTGATGTCTCCTTGTGAGCACACAGATACTGATTGGGCTAGAGGGTACGAGACACCTGCTTGAGACCAATCAAATTATTTGTTTTGTGAAAGAGTTATGAGGGAGCTGTGTTGGAGTATTTGTTTTCGTCTGACGTCCCCGTGTGAGACAGGTCAGTGAAAATTCACTCTGTTGCCTGTGTGGCAAAGCAGAAAGAAATCACCCTAGTGATGTGGACTCCAAATGTAATGCCCCCAACGATAGCTCGTAAAAAGTAGGTAATACAACCAAACACAGTCCTCAAAAGATGAGAATGATGTCTCGTTATATTAGCTCAGTGAAGGCAAAAAGGAAAACGGCAACAAACCAGGAATAAAATGGCATCAGGTCCAATCCGGACAAATAATACTGAAAAACAAGCTGGTGCACCTGTCACCAGGAAAAGGTACTTTTTACCGGCTATCCGGGGGGGTGATGCCTACACACATTTATTTTTCGCTGATCTGTCGCACAGACATCAGACGAAAACAAACACTCCTACTCATCCTCAAACAAAAAAACTTACAAGTTGAACAAGCAATCAATTTGTCACAAGCTGGCATAACCTTTAGCCATTGTGCACATTTGGCTTCTGTGTGCTCTTCTACAGGACACACCACACCTACTCCACTCCCTCTTGCTGCTTGCATAAAGCCAAGTAGGACAAGTGCGAAACAAACATCAAACAAACACACAGACAGAGGAGAAACTAGCAAAGCACTCCCACTCTCTGTTCTGAACCATTTTCCTTGCATTTTCTCTGCAGAAACCAGAGGAAATTGCACCTCTCTCACACAAGAGCAAAACAAGTATTGAAGCACTGTCCGACGACAGACTGACTTCTACAAAACAGCTCTTTTGACCAAACTATTGTCATCTCTGTGTAGGGCCTGACGCCCCATAACTATTTCAACAGAGAAAAGGAAGAAGGAGAATAAGGTTGCATAGAGTGATAAGAATAACAGAAGAAAAAAAAGAAAAAAAAGCAGACGAGACTCTCATAACATAAGATGGAAGACGAGAATGAGCAGGCTGGTGTGACACCAACTGAGAGGAGCAGGAGCAGGAGACTCAGTACTCAGAAGAGAGGGGGGATAGAGATGGAGAGGAGAGAGAGGAGTATAAGTATACAGCCGATGTAGAGCCGACAGGGGGGGGGGTGATGCACAAGAAGCGAGTGCAGGTCAGAGTGGAGGCTCTCCACTGAGAGAGAGAGAGAGAGAGGAGATGGAGGATGTTGGCCAGAATGTCCCAATACATGGGAACAGTTGGCTACATATGATGATGAAGAGTCCTTCTTCCTTAACTACCCAACCTATTATAAAACACACATCTACATTCCTTACGAGAAAAGGAATAGACCAGGACAAGATCAAAGCAACCTCCTGATCGAAATTCCCGGCCTTGCGAAGCCTCTCTTCAACAAAGTGAGGTTTGAGCACGAAAGAGTGCAATTGCAGGATATCAAGTATGGCGACACTCTTACACTGTGCGACATATACGACATATCTGCAACACTCTACGCTGCTGTGCTCGTTGCGGAATTTTATGAACGCACAAACATACAGTGGAAAAATAAACGCACAACTGCAGCATGGCTGTCTGTCTGTGGTGTCCCCACTATATCAAGAATCTAGAAAGAAAGTTCGAAGGTAGAAACCAAAGTGGCATTGAGTTTGCCCTTGAGGCTTTTGTAACTGCCTTCACACGGGCTTACAACGAAATGTACAAAGCACTGAAAGACAACACAAAGCAACATCCTGTTTACGAGGAGGATGACTAGTCTTGTTAGGTGCTTGAACGCCTCACACAACTCCGTAAGGGCCTCTTTGAGGGGAAGGAGCAAAAACCAACATGGAAACAATGGGCCCACACGAAGAATCACACTCTCATTAAAGGCCCTCTCACAACAATCCCAAATAATAACAGAGCTGATAAGTCTTCCATGAGAGAAAATGCACACTTCCTCTCTAGTGTCACAGGGCTTGCATAGTTCGTGACTCATCTAGCACGACAGGTGAAAGAAGAAGAGACGAGACAGAAAAAGGAGAAGGAGCACAAGGAGAAGACAGCTGTGGCAATCGCAGTAGCACGGGTGGCTCCACAGCCAACGGCTCCACCTACCACATCTAACCCAGCTCCCAAGAAAGCAGGAGGAGGACCCTCAGGAGGAGGACCCCAAGGGGGAGGGACAGTAATTAGCTTGACTGACTCCCAGAAGAAAAAGCAGGCGCTGCAGGCAGCCCTAGCTAAAATCAAAATTGGGGGAGGGGGCCTTAAGCTCTATGCTATCACTGCCGATGAGGCTGACACAGAGAAGACCCTCATGACTAAGTTCAATGAGATGGACAGATGCTTCCAGCAAAACCAGTGTGAGGTGGAGCAGGAGTATGAAGTTCTATAACATCTCTGTGATCGATCCCTCCTTGGAGCTGGTTTTGATCGTATAACTTACGAGAGGTACAGAGGAGAGGAGGAGCTAGCAAGGAAAGGTGGACATGCAGAGATGAGTTGTACTCTGGCCATTGCTGCCCTCATTCGATACTTGGCAAGTGGATACCAACACGTGTGCACGGGTACATTGATTGGGTTTGAAATTTTCGACTTAGTATCGGAGCAGTTGCAGTCTGTCACTCAGCTTGCATCTGTCTCAACAAATGTGGGCACCCAGTACACTCTCTTTTATAACCACAAAGCCATACTCCTATATTTCCTCAGTGCTTTGCACGTCTACAACAAAAATAAGCTCACACTGCTCATGCAAGACTGCAAAACCTTCGACAAGGTAAAGCACTTGAACTCTTTGGAGATAAGCGTCTTTGAACCCACGACTAAGGCCGTGAGCCCAAAAATGTTGTGGACCGAAGTAATGACCGCTTGTCAGAGGCTCGACAGCCAGACAGCATCCTTGATCGGTTCTGCATCGGCTTCTGCTCAACCGCAAGCCGCACATACGCAACGATCTCTAGGAAAGCGACCAAGAGAGAACAGTCGTGAAGATAACACACCTTGTATTCGTTGGCGGGCACGGGCACAATGCTTCAAACACACAAATAAAAATGCCCGTACAACAACGATGTCGAGGACACCCGCATCCGAAACACACTCCTCAAGAACGTACGGTCGGACGAAATCAACACCGTCGCCGTTCTGCGCCAACTGCGCAATGATCAGGGGTGGAAATTACAGGATGTCGCGGACCATGACCACGAACTAGCTGACGCGATCAATTCTCTTTTCGCTAGAGATGATCAGAAGACGGCAGCCATAGAAGCTGCAAGTAGAGGAAGAGGTGGAACACGAGGAAGAGGAGGAGGGAGAGGAATCAATCGAGGAGGAGGAGCCCCTTTCGCACGAGGCACATACACTCGCGGGGGGGAGAGAGGATTTGTGAGAAGAGGAGGAAGAGGTGTATTTAAAGGTAGAGGAGGAGGAAGATGGGTTGACCGAGGTGGATACGGCAGCGCAGAGCGCCCGTACCACAGAGATAGGGGCTGGGCAGACGGCTCGAGCTCAAGCTCGAGTTCCTCAGCACCACAGGCCTATGCGACATCAGGCGCAACCACTACCGACACTGATGCTGACTCAGGTAACAGATTTGAGGTAGTCCAATGAATAGAGAAGGAGGAAGAAAAACGAACAACAAACATTGCACAATACACCCCTGTGCAGGTACCAACCAAGGGTACCAGTGAGTCTAAGAGCCCACAGCAGGCCACAAACCAACTCAAAGATAGTACAATACCAGTACACCCATCATAACAACAAACATTGCATGCTGCTAATAGGCAGGCGAGTAAAGCGCTGGCAAAGAGAAAGCAGGCGGGCCCGTCGCAGCCACAGCCGAAGAAAGTAAGAATAGAACCGGCAATCAATCTTATCAACTTGCCGAGACAGACAATAGACAAGGAGGATGGAGGACATCAACCTCTCCTCACGGTCTCAAACAGAGAAAGCAAGGACAATCATCCTTCGCCTGTGAACAATACCCAAACAGACATTACGAAAACTGCAGAAAGGGAGGAGGAGGCGAACCTCGAGAAAAGGATACAGATTTTAGAACACTAGCTCCTTGTATTGGCCTTAAAAAGTCACCGGCCAGACGCTTTATGCTATACAAACCTTTTTTGTGAAACATTAAATACCTTTATAAACGTTGGTAATGATACTATGGCGAATATTAATATTGTCGGCCGGAAATTTACAACGAAACACCATGCGTGGTTGGAAACTAATATGAAAAAATCATCGGGCACCTTGAAAGAAGTTAGTAGTCGGACGGATATAACGGGCATCATCACTTTAAATTTTAAATTGAAATCCGGACGAGTATATCGAGTGGACTTGTACGTTGTCCCCGAATACCACGGATCTGTTCTTTTGTCGTACGACCAACTGGCAACAATGAACGTAGTGATTGATTGCGCCGCCAAAAGAGTTATATACGGCGTAGAGCCAGGAGAAGAATATACTGTCGACTCTCTCCATGCTATTGACTCATACGATGCCCTACACCTAGGGGTAGCATCGAAAGGGAAACAGGTGGCCATTACACACGCATATGAGGCATATATGCCAACGGACGCGGTGTCTAAAGATGGTTTAACCATGTCAGACAAGAGACAGGCGGAGGTCTATACGGCTACAGTCCCTACACAATGGGATAAAAAGTCGATAGACGATCTCATTGAAAAGAGGAAAGAGGAGATTATATGCATGGGAAAAAGGTGCCCATCGCTGGCGAGATTTGGAGAAGGAGCAGGGGCCGATGTATATATTACCAACGGGTATTGCTTTCACGTAAAGGTGGAAGAGAAGGACAGACAGGAGTTTATACCGAGGAGAAGGGGACGACTCCCTGATATCCCGGCAGAAGATATTAAAAGCTTTATTACTGAATTCTGGGGTGACGAGCCTACGTGGCAGCGCTCACTGACAGAAGTGAAAAAGTGCCTGCGCACTCTTTTTGCAAACAATAAACCATATACGGTTATACTCCCGTACAATGAGAAGGCGATATGGGCGCAGGAGATACGGGACCGGCTTATTGATCATCCGATACCGGTGTCCTCATGGAAGCAGCACTTAGTGGTGGCTTGTCGTCTCGGGACTCATGAGCAGAGCAGTGCATACAAGCGGAAGCTCAGAGACCAGGACAAGTTGAAATTGATTCCTCAAGCATTCGCATGCTTCGATGGTTTCTACACCCGAAAAGCTCCGTTGCAATATGCGAGATTAATAGATATGTTTGTAGGTCTGGCGGAGGACGACGAACCAGACACTGCCACATATGAAAAAACAGGAATGGACGATACATCAGAAGAAGAGTTGGGCTTGGAGGAGGACAGAGCACCCCTCAAGCATCACAAGAGAATGTCAGAGGAGGAGTTTAAGGCGGCGATAGACGAGAAATTGGCAGGAGGAGCAGGTGCAGAGAAGGAGAAAGAGGTTTTGAAAGAGAGATTGAAGGCGAACAAAATGATTTTTGACCCCCTCAAGCGGGAGGTGTCAGGCCGGAAGACTTCACCGCGGTTATTTGTAAAATACCAGGTGCTGAGCCTTCCCCGGCGCCATGACGGGCAAATCTGAGTAATACTATACATGAAACAAAGATCGCAGAAGAACAAGCACGACAGTTACTCGATGAGGATTTCATTCAGAGATCGACATCTCCAATAGTTTCCCAACCGAGACTGATGCCTAAACCGGGAGGAGAGTGGCGCTTAACGGTTAACTATGCCCGCGTCAATAAAATTTTAGAGGAGGAACGAAATCCATTACCTACTCTTGAAGAAGGAATGCGAGTATTGCGGAACGCCAAGCTATACTCAGTCATTGATCTGAAGAATAGCTTCTGGCAAATTCCACTGGATGAAAAATCCAGATGGCTGACTGCATTTGTAGTAGGAATGGAGATATATCAGTGGAAGGTGCTTCCGATGGGACTCAAACAGGCCCCGGGACTCTTTCAGAAAGCGATGCAAAGCATGCTGAGTAGCAAATATGATGACCAGACAGAGGGAGGTTTCATGAGGAGAAGAGGACAGAAGGCGGGAGAGTACGCATTTTGTAACATCGATTACATTATCGTGTACTCCATTACGATGGAAGAGCACATCGACCATCTAACAGATATTTTCAGGCGTATCAAACTATTTGGCCTGAAATGTAATTTGAAGAAATCTCAACTCGCAAAGACAAGCGTGACATATTTGGGGTACGAAATCTCTTACAATAGAGTCTCGATATCCAAAGAGAAGAGGGAGGAGATCATGAGCCAGCAGATGCCAAAGAATCGCACAGAGCTGCACTCATTTCTTGCGATGGCGCAATATTACAGCCAGTTCATACCCACTTGGGTTGCAACTCGGGCTAAGTTGGAGAGAATGATCGACTTCGGTGATTTGAGAAGTGGGATGATGAAGCCTTAGAAGCGTACAACACGCTCAAAGATCTCATTTATAAAGATCCGAAGGATGGCGGACTCGTGCTGATGATGCCCGACTTTTCGATGCAATTCGTAGTCGACACAGACGCATCAAAGTTCGCGATCGGCGCAGTCTTACAACAGGAAGATGAGGAGAAAAAGTTGCGCCCAATCATGTTTTCAGTAGAAAGTTGTGCTCGGCGGAGCGAAACTATTGTAAGAGACAGAGAGAGGCACTGGCGGTGGTCTGGGCCCTCAAACTGTTGAGAGAGTATTTATGGGGTGGACCTCAGTTTATAGTAAAGACTGATCACCAGAATTTACTATGGCTGATGAATCATGAACAGACTGGCCGTCTAGCGAGATGGCAGGCATTCTTGTCATGTTTCAATTTTACAATGGTCCATCTACCCGGCAAGCGAAATGTTGTCGCTGACAGCCTCTCCAGGCTAGAGTTTCACTCAGAAGTGGCAGCTCTCGTATCATCAGCAGAAATGGAGGATCTATCCCCAGACTGCACATACGAAGTGCATCATATCGAGTCGATGCAGATGGCGAGAGGGGTCCGATATAACCGATCGGGTCTACGTCATAGCCCGCAAGGTTCGGATCATGGGATATGTTGTACAGCACATGTCCTCGAGGATGCTGAGTGGTCCTATGAAGCATATGAGAATATGAAGGCGGAGATAAAACAAGAAGAGATTAAGCAAGAAGCATATGCGGAACCCCCGCAGGAGAACAAGGAGGAGTTAGACGAAAACCCTGAGAGGATAGGAGTGCAGCTAGAGGATGGGACTATCCATATAGCCTCACCCACTGCATGGAGACAGCAACAGGCTCTCGATCCGGAGTTCAAAGAGCTAATACAGCTATGCACGAACCCGAACGAGCTGGAAATGACGAAGGAGATTAAGGAGCAACAGAAGGAGATGGGGTGGAGAGACGGTCTCTTGTGGTACAAAGGCCAACACGGGCGCTATGCATCACAACCAGACAAATGGACTCTCTGGGTTCCTGAGAAACTCAGACACATCATTTTTGTCGCTGCTCATAACTGCCCACTACTGGCGCACCCGGGCCGACAGAGAACGCATATGTTCATTTCGAGACGATTCTGGTGGAAGAAGATGAAGGAGAATATTGATGAACGGGTCAATGCATGCATCCCATGCAAGACATCCAAAACACCATTGAAGGCGAATTTTGGCCTGATCGGGACTTTTCCTTTACATTTAGGAATGTTTGAGTTCTTACGCACCGATCATGTAGGACCTTTCCTGGTCACGACGGAAGGTTACAGATACCTGCTAACTGCCATAGACAGAGCCACCAACTATGTATGGGTGGTCCCAGTCAAAGACGTTACGGGCGAAACAAAAGCCAAGGCGTTGATTGACAGTATCATCTCACAGATTGGGGTGCCGAGAAAAATATGCTCAGATCGAGGCTCTGACTTTAATAATGAAGTCATCGACAAGCTATCTGCATATTACGGCATGAAATGGCAATATGTCACCGCCTATAACCCCAGAGCGAACGGCAAGATAGAGCGGGTGCATAGACCCCTCAAGGCCGCGCTGAAGATGTATTGTATGAAGAAGGAGAATCAAAAGGCATGGGTGGAGGCAGCATCCTCGTTTGCCTTTGCTATGAATTGCCTACCCTCTACAGCGTTAGGTGGTTCAAAAGGTTCCGTCTCGCCATACCAATTGGTATATGGGCGTGAGCCCGCCATCCCAGCCTCACTGCTGCACCCAAAGATTCATAGGCAGATCAGGATGAGCTGTTTGGGGTGAGACTTCGGGCGAAGATGGAGGCGGAGCAAATAGTACAGGCGCATAGGGAGGCGGAGCGCAGGAAGACTGATGCTGAAGGTGTCAGGCAGGCACACCTGGATCGAGTCAGATTTCAGGTCGGGGATATTGTACCATCCTCGGGTTTCTCAGGGAGTCAGCTCGAAGCTGTTCCTCCACTGAAAAGGACCATACCATATCATGGAACAGATGGGGCCTTTGAATTATAAAATCAGGGGCAGAGGGAAAGTTGAAATAGTTAATGTACGAAGGCTGATTAAGTATGATCCCTTCCTACTTGAAGATAAGTCCGTTGATCAAGCACTCAAACGGATGGAGGCTGACTTTCAAGAGGTCCCACCAATCCGTAAGGAGGATATCTCGGAATGGGATGCCTACAGGGCACCAATTACGGAGAAGGAGGAGGCTGAGCTGGAGAACAAGCGGGCCACCGACCGCAAAAGCGCGGCGGGGACTCAGACCCGCAAAAGGGTGGAGTCGAACGTGCCGGAAGGAAAGTTCACGGAGGCGCAAATAAGGAGAGCGCAAAATGACCTTATCTACGACCGACCAAGAAAGGCGATAAGGACGGCACGTTCGCAAGGAGTCCATCAAGAGGGGAGCGATGATGGAGATCAAGACCCTCGCGCGGGCAATGACACTCTCGTTCACCCTAGTTGGAAAGAAGGAGATGCGATTGGACATATTTCATGGGCCAAAGACGCTTTTTACTTGGTGAGGCCTGCGGCCCAACACATAGCCGATGACACAATCTCAGATTTATATCTTATGAGAGTCATGGCAGTAACTCACAAACGCCATACACGATCGAATCAAATTTCGACTGCGGCACAAATCACACAACCAGTCTTATATTTCAGGAGGAGTCTGGATCCAGTGGAAGATCCTAAAGTAAGACAATACCTTCCAGTATATAAAGACGCCAAGAAACTTGAGACATGGGATGACACCATATCTCCTACAGATAAAGATCATACCGCGTGGACCATATAAGCACTACCACGAGGGGTGCTAGACATTCCTGTTGACTTGGCACAAGGCGCAATCCCTCACAAAATTTGGGACGTCCTCGAACAGTCTACCTTAGACTTAACTTTGGTTGGAGGTCCTCCACCAGGTAAAGGAGTCCGCGCGCGTAAACGGCGTCTATAGTAAGTATTTTTTTCTCTATAAGTATTGTGGACCTGATCGATTGCGAACATAGCATTGATCCAATATCGTCCCGACAACCTTACTTAGATATTAAAGCTACTACAGCATTCATTCTTCTAGACATTAACAAGACACAGCTGAGGAAAAAAAATATAGGCATTCTATTCTCTTGCTTTGACAGAGACAGACGAGACGGCAACGAAACAGCACCGTTACGGGATCGCTATTTGAGTGAGCGATGGTGTTTCCTGAATACGACCCGAATTAGTACCAGAATGATGATCTCATTAAAGACTCTACAGTCCCATCAAAGGAACTGATATATTAATAACATGAATTGCTACACCAGATTCCATCGATCTCTACTTATATCGGCATATCGCAAGGTTAGGGCGCACTCAACCCAACTTCGGATATAGTAGTCAGAGCTGATCACCTGACACTGTATTAAATGATACCGATTTATACAAGGGTATGTCTTCACAACAAGTAAATGTATTTATGGAAACCGACGACAGGTTATTATATATATATGCACCACTAGCTGTTGCTTGCGAGAGGGTACCGGTATAGGATGATCAATAAGCCGGTTCCTTATTTCCTGCGCCCATATCGCCTTCTCATTACATGGCAGGATAATAGTATACGGCTTATTATTTTCGAATAAAGTCCGTAAGCATTTCTTCACTTCAGACAGTGAACGGGGCCACGTGGGCTCGTCACCCCAGAAATCAGTAATAAAACTTTTAATAGTTTCTGGTGGAGTATCCGTGATTCGCCCCGTTCTCCTTGGTACAAACGCCTCCCTTTTTTCTTCTCCTACTTTCGCATGGAAACAGTATCCGTTAGTAATATGGACATCTGTTCCTACTCCTTCCGCGAATCTCGCCAACGACGGGCTTCTTTGTGCGACACATATAATCTCCTCCTTTCGCTTCTCGATTAAGTCATCAATAGACTTTTTGTCCCAATGGCATGTCGGAACTGTGACAGTGCACACTTGGGATTCCCAATTGTCGGTCCAGGACAGTTTATCCGGTCTTACGACATGGGGGTGAACGTACACCTCAAGTGCCTCATGTGCGATGGCCATCTTTTTGTGATCAGTCGCTAGACTCAGCTCATAAGCCTCATAAGAGTCAGTAGCGTTGAAGGGATCAATATCGTTCTTTTCTCCTCTTTTTACTCCATATATCACTCGCCGTGCGGCGCAATCAATCACAGCCCCCATCGTAGCCAATTGGTCATACGATAGTAATATTGACCCGTGGTAACCGGGGACGACATAGAGGTCCATACGGTATACTCGTGCGGATTTCAATTTAAAGGTCAGTGTGATGATTCCCGTGATATCCGTCCTGCTGCTCACTCCTTTGAGAGTGCCCGTTGACTTTTTCATATTTCCGTCCACCCAGTCCCGGTATCGATTTAAAAACTTCCGGCCGACAATATTAATATTCGCCATCGTATCATTGCCAACTTTTAATATTGTCTTCAATGTTTCACAATAAAGTTCCGTATAACACAGAGCATCGGGCCTGTGTATATTGGCTGCGAGAACAAGAACTTTACGTTCCAAATTTTGGAGTCTTGTCTCTAAGTTTTTCAACTCCTCCTTCTCCTCCTGCTTCACCTCATTAACATTGTTATTATTCTGCGGTACTGGTGCGTTTACTAGTTGAGCGACATTGTCTTGTGGTACTTGAGTACACACATTGTCTTTTTGCTCGCCACCCGCCGCGACCGTAGACATTGAGTCTGTTCGTGGTTGTTTGCTTGGCCGAGGCGATACGTCTGCCATTGGCCTCCTCGCCTCCATCGCAAGTCTCGCCTTCCTATTTGCATCAGTTATCATTGGTAACCGTGCTGTATGAACGGGTATGAGACTACCTTGGGGCTGCAGTCTCTGTGTACCCACATCTTTGTTTTCACATAGAGGAAGCGTTGGCCCAGTCTGCACAACAGCATTAGAAAGCACTGTGACTTTAGGGTTAAACTTCACAGTCTTCTCCTTCCTCTCTTCTTCCCCCTCCAGTCATTCCACCACCTCGAAACGATTACCTTGAGTAGTGTCCGGGTAGGATGACGTATCGGTCTCCGAGGCAGTGTTGTAGGCCTGAGCTCGACCGAAATTCGGGTTGGAGCTTGCCCACGAGCCTCCTCCTCCTCTGGGTGGGGGGGCTGGAGCTCGAACAGCTCTCCCTCCATAAGGGGTATATCCCCGACCTCCTCCTCTTCCTCTCTGAGGGGTTCCCTGCCACCTCGAGGCTCCTCTCCATGTTCCTCGTCCTCGTCCTCCTCCTCCTCCTCCTCGTCCTCCTGCTCCTGCTCCTCCTTCTCGTCCTCTTTGAGAGGCCTTTAAGTTCTTTTGTCTCTCCCTTTCCTCCTTCTTCTCCTTCATCCTCTTCATGTAGGTAATGATTGCCTCTCGTAACTCCTCATCATCACACATATTGGCATACCAACCTTCGTTCACAGCGGCAATCTGAAGCATATTGAAAAGGCCCGGTTCCTTGCCTTCCGTCCTGCTCAGAAAATTTGCCCTTGCTGTTGGGTTCTGCCTATCATGATTGAAAAAGCAGTCTCTGTTCTCCATCTGTGCCTTACACTGCAAGCCCGCGAACCACCTCCAACATGCGGTCTTCAGGTCTGGCTCTCTCTGTCTCTTCCAACCGGCAACTCTGTTTGTGTACGTGGCTTGTGCGCCAACGGGTACACCGCCTGCCTGTGCCGTATGTGCCTCCGTGAGCGAGTCCATGTTTGAGCATGCACTCATCACTTCTTGAAACAGTGCTGACGGAGCAACGCTTTGAACTGTATTTTCGAACACGTGTGTCTCGAGGAAGTTCTTGGACTTCACTGAGCTAAACGTCGAGCATTGTTGTATGAGCTGAGTAAGCTTACTCGGGTTAACTGTGTGTAACGCCGAAAAGAAATAGAGGATGATCGACTTGCGGCCATAGAATAGCCCATAGGAGGAAACTACCTCCGTAAGGGTCGCCGCCAAGCCAACAGCACTCCTCAAACTCATCGCCACTGTCTCAAAGATTTCAAATCCTATGAGAGTAACAGTGCAGAGATGCTGGTATCCATGAGATTGAAAATATGAAATGAGTGTGGCCACCGCCAGTTCACACTGAGCGTCTAGGCCTGTTGCATTGTTTCTCTTAATCTCCTCCTTCTTTCTCAAAAACTTGTACTGTGTCAGATCAAATCCCTCCGAGACTAGAGATTGGTCAAAAGCAGTAACAAGGGCCTCGTATTCCTGCGTTTCGTCGCAAGGAAAAGCCTTCATGCAGGCATCGATCTCTTTGAGCTTGCTCAAAAGCGAAGCATCAGAGTCTTTATCTGAGCTCGTCTTGGCATATAGCATGAGACTTGCCACTCCTCCTTTCTTCCCCTTGAAGGCATTTATGATGTTCTGTCTGTCCTTCTTCTCCGTGTTTGTGACCACCACCGTAGTTGAGCCCGAGGGTGCAGGGGCTGGTGGGGCAGGAGCTGGTGGGGTCAAATATGTCGGAGGGTGTGTCTTTGCACCACTCACTTTTGCTTTCATTCTTTCCAGTCTCATCGTCTTCTCGAACTCCTCATTCTCTTTCGCCTTCTTCTTCTCAGATATCACCAGCTTTTGAGCATGAGTGATAAAGGCCACCAATTCAGAAGCAGATCTGAGAAAATTATATTTCTCCACATATTGGTCAACACCTGCTTTGTTGGCGACCGGTGGTGCGTTACTAAGTGATTTAAGGACAGAGTGATCCTTGGTAGGAATCCATCTCTTCCATGCCTCCTTGTGCAGTAACGCACCCATCAACAGTCTGATCTTGGTCAGAACTCTGTCGGTCTTCTCTAACTCATCAATCACAGGATGAGTTTCTCCTGCTGCCTTAATGCTTTTTTCCATCTCTGCCTTCCCCTCTTCCAAGGCCTTTATTTCCATTGTAAAAAAATGAAATATGCCACTCGAGTTTTTCGAACCCAGATTGGTCTTCATTTTTGTTACATCGACTGCCTCCTGACCAGTCGCGAGGAATCTGGCCGTTGCTCTTGGGTTTGTGTACTGGAGGTGACCCTCACATCGTGGGCCGTATGTACGTTCCCAAATCAGGGTTTGAGTGTACACCCCAAAGATAGCATCGAGTAATTCAAGGTGGGTGTGTGTGTCCCCAAACTTGATATGCTGTATCTTCTTTCTCTCTTCTGGATCAGAGACCAGTTTGCCGAGGAGCTGTGCTGTGTTTGATAATAGGATATAGACATCCTTTTTAGCACGACTTTTCTCTCTTCTTTGATCCTGAGGGATCCACACATAGGTATCCTTCTCTCCCCTCATCTTGTTATCAAACTCTTCTTTAGTGAGGTCATAGTGGTCTTGCACCCACTGTTGTTCCTCCACTGTGATCTCCTCTCCATCACTATGAATCAAGTCGATCATTTTTCGTCCTCCTCCTCCCGTGTAGGCAGGTGGTAAGGGATTACCATATGCTCCTCCTCCTCCCGTCTCTTCTTGTTCAAATCCTCCTTCATCTTTGTCTCCTCCATATCTTCCTTCATCATCCCAGCCCTCTTCTACTCCTCCTCCTACTCCTTCATCTCCTCCTCCTCCTTCATTCAATCCTCCTCCTCCTCCTTCATTCAATCCTCTTCCTCCTCCTCCTCCTGCTTCTTCTTCTTCTCTTCTTTGATCTGCCTCCGAGAATTCACTCACTTCGGCGGTCTCTGTCGACATGATGTCGTAGTAGTGATCAACAGGAGGACAGTGTCAGCTCCTATGTTTGGTTCTTGTTCGTTTGTGTTCTGTTCCTCCTTCAGTCGATTGACTAGTGAAGAGAGAAACTAATAGAGAGGGTAGAGTGAGATTCCCCGTCCTCTATGAAACACTGTTTGTATGTTTGTTTTTGTTTGAGAAAAATAGTCTTTGAGACTTTCTCCGATTTCTTGTTCTCCTTACTCAGATTACTTTCTCCTCCTTCCTTTCTATATTGTATCTAGTATGAGGCACTTGGACCTACACACAGATAGTAATAGAGAAGCTAGAAAAGCTCTCCTTGAGAAGTCGACAGTCGGTCGGATAGGTTCTCAGACCTACCTTTAGAAAACGATCAGAGATTTGCAAAAATACTCTGACGTATGTGTGAGATAATGCAGATAAATGCACAAACTAGAAGGGTAGAGTGTTGTGCTCCTGTCCCTATGCTTGTTTGTGTTTTGTGTGTGTTCCTTCACTCTTCTGTCCACCTCCTTCTTCTTGGTCTCTGTGTGAGAACAGCAAGAACGACAGAGAGTTTGTATCTGATGTCTCCTTGTGAGCACACAGATACTGATTGGGCTAGAGGGTACGAGACACCTGCTTGAGACCAATCAAATTATTTGTTTTGTGAAAGAGTTATGAGGGAGCTGTGTTGGAGTATTTGTTTTCGTCTGACGTCCCCGTGTGAGACAGGTCAGTGAAAATTCACTCTGTTGCCTGTGTGGCAAAGCAGAAAGAAATCACCCTAGTGATGTGGACTCCAAATGTAATGCCCCCAACGATAGCTCGTAAAAAGTAGGTAATACAACCAAACACAGTCCTCAAAAGATGAGAATGATGTCTCGTTATATTAGCTCAGTGAAGGCAAAAAGGAAAACGGCAACAGACCAGGAATAAAATGGCATCAGGTCCAATCCGGACAAATAATACTGAAAAACAAGCTGGTGCACCTGTCACCAGGAAAAGGTACTTTTTACCGCCTATCCGGGGGGTGATGCCTACACACATTTATTTTTCGCTGATCTGTCGCACAGACATCAGACGAAAACAAACTCTCCTACTCATCCTCAAACAAAAAACTTACAAGTTGAACAAGCAATCAATTTGTCACAAGCTGGCATAACCTTTAGCCATTGTGCACATTTGGCTTCTGTGTGCTCTTCTACAAGACACACCACACCTACTCCACTCCCTCTTGCTGCTTGCATAAAGCCAAGTAGGACAAGTGCGAAACAAACATCAAACAAACACACAGACAGAGGAGAAACTAGCAAAGCACTCCCACTCTCTGTTCTGAACCATTTTCCTTGCATTTTCTCTGCAGAAACCAGAGAAAATTGCACCTCTCTCACACAAGAGCAAAACAAGTATTGAAGCACTGTCCGACGACAGACTGACTTCTACAAAACAGCTCTTTTGACCAAACTATTGTCATCTCTGTGTAGGGCCTGACGCCCCATAACTATTTCAACAGAGAAAAGGAAGAAGGAGAATAAGGTTGCATAGAGTGATAAGAATAACAGAAGAAAAAAAAGAAAAAAAGCAGACGAGACTCTCATAACATAAGATGGAAGACGAGAATGAGCAGGCTGGTGTGACACCAACTGAGAGGAGCAGGAGCAGGAGACTCAGTACTCAGAAGAGAGGGGGGATAGAGATGGAGAGGAGAGAGAGGAGTATAAGTATACAGCCGATGTAGAGCCGACAGGGGGGGGGGTGATGCACAAGAAGCGAGTGCAGGTCAGAGTGGAGGCTCTCCACTGAGAGAGAGAGAGAGAGAGGAGATGGAGGATGTTGGCCAGAATGTCCCAATACATGGGAACAGTTGGCTACATATGATGATGAAGAGTCCTTCTTCCTTAACTACCCAACCTATTATAAAACACACATCTACATTCCTTACGAGAAAAGGAATAGACCAGGACAAGATCAAAGCAACCTCCTGATCGAAATTCCCGGCCTTGCGAAGCCTCTCTTCAACAAAGTGAGGTTTGAGCACGAAAGAGTGCCATTGCAGGATATCAAGTATGGCGACACTCTTACACTGTGCGACATATACGACATATCTGCAACACTCTACGCTGCTGTGCTCGTTGCGGAATTTTATGAACGCACAAACATACAGTGGAAAAATAAACGCACAACTGCAGCATGGCTGTCTGTCTGTGGTGTCCCCACTATATCAAGAATCTAGAAAGAAAGTTCGAAGGTAGAAACCAAAGTGGCATTGAGTTTGCCCTTGAGGCTTTTGTAACTGCCTTCACACGGGCTTACAACGAAATGTACAAAGCACTGAAAGACAACACAAAGCAACATCCTGTTTACGAGGAGGATGACTAGTCTTGTTATGTGCTTGAACGCCTCACACAACTCCGTAAGGGCCTCTTTGAGGGGAAGGAGCAAAAACCAACATGGAAACAATGGGCCCACACGAAGAATCACACTCTCATTAAAGGCCCTCTCACAACAATCCCAAATAATAACAGCGCTGATAAGTCTTCCATGAGAAAAAAGGCACACTTCCTCTCTAGTGTCACAGGGCTTGCATAGTTCGTGACTCATCTAGCACGACAGGTGAAAGAAGAAGAGACGAGACAGAAAAAGGAGAAGGAGCACAAGGAGAAGACAGCTGTGGCAATTGCAGTAGCACGGGTGGCTCCACAGCCAACGGCTCCACCTACCACATCTAACGGACATGCAGAGATGAGTTGTACTCTGGCCATTGCTGCCCTCATTCGATACTTGGCAAGTGGATACCAACACGTGTGCACGGGTACATTGATTGGGTTTGAAATTTTCGACTTAGTATCGGAGCAGTTGCAGTCTGTCACTCAGCTTGCATCTGTCTCAACAAATGTGGGCACCCAGTACACTCTCTTTTATAACCACAAAGCCATACTCCTATATTTCCTCAGTGCTTTGCACGTCTACAACAAAAATAAGCTCACACTGCTCATGCAAGACTGCAAAACCTTCGACAAGGTAAAGCACTTGAACTCTTTGGAGATAAGCGTCTTTGAACCCACGACTAAGGCCGTGAGCCCAAAAATGTTGTGGACCGAAGTAATGACCGCTTGTCAGAGGCTCGACAGCCAGACAGCATCCTTGATCGGTCTGCATCGGCTTCTGCTCAACCGCAAGCCGCACATACGCAACGATCTCTAGGAAAGCGACCAAGAGAGAACAGTCGTGAAGATAACACACCTTGTATTCGTTGGTGGGCACGGGCACAATGCTTCAAACACACAAATAAAAATGCCCGTACAACAACGATGTCGAGGACACCCGCATCCGAAACACACTCCTCAAGAACGTACGGTCGGACGAAATCAACACCGTCGCCGTTCTGCGCCAACTGCGCAATGATCAGGGGTGGAAATTACAGGATGTCGCGGACCATGACCACGAACTAGCTGACGCGATCAATTCTCTTTTCGCTAGAGATGATCAGAAGACGGCAGCCATAGAAGCTGCAAGTAGAGGAAGAGGTGGAACACGAGGAAGAGGAGGAGGGAGAGGAATCAATCGAGGAGGAGGAGCCCCTTTCGCACGAGGCACATACACTCGCGGGGGGAGAGAGGATTTGTGAGAAGAGGAGGAAGAGGTGTATTTAAAGGTAGAGGAGGAGGAAGATGGGTTGACCGAGGTGGATACGGCAGCGCAGAGCGCCCGTACCACAGAGATAGGGGCTGGGCAGACGGCTCGAGCTCAAGCTCGAGTTCCTCAGCACCACAGGCCTATGCGACATCAGGCGCAACCACTACCGACACTGATGCTGACTCAGGTAACAGATTTGAGGTAGTCCAATGAATAGAGAAGGAGGAAGAAAAACGAACAACAAACATTGCACAATACACCCCTGTGCAGGTACCAACCAAGGGTACCAGGGAGTCTAAGAGCCCACAGCAGGCCACAAACCAACTCAAAGATAGTACAATACCAGTACACCCATCATGACAACAAACATTGCATGCTGCTAATAGGCAGGCGAGTAAAGCGCTGGCAAAGAGAAAGCAGGCGGGCCCGTCGCAGCCACAGCCGAAGAAAGTAAGAATAGAACCGGCAATCAATCTTATCAACTTGCCGAGACAGACAATAGACAAGGAGGATGGAGGACATCAACCTCTCCTCACGGTCTCAAACAGAGAAAGCAAGGACAATCATCCTTCGCCTGTGAACAATACCCAAACAGACATTACGAAAACTGCAGAAAGGGAGGAGGAGGCGAACCTCGAGAAAAGGATACAGATTTTAGAACACTAGCTCCTTGTATTGGCCTTAAAAAGTCACCGGCCAGACGCTTTATGCTATACAAACCTTTTTTGTGAAACATTAAATACCTTTATAAACGTTGGTAATGATACTATGGCGAATATTAATATTGTCGGCCGGAAATTTACAACGAAACACCATGCGTGGTTGGAAACTAATATGAAAAAATCATCGGGCACCTTGAAAGAAGTTAGTAGTCGGACGGATATAACGGGCATCATCACTTTAAATTTTAAATTGAAATCCGGACGAGTATATCGAGTGGACTTGTACGTTGTCCCCGAATACCACGGATCTGTTCTTTTGTCGTACGACCAACTGGCAACAATGAACGTAGTGATTGATTGCGCCGCCAAAAGAGTTATATACGGCGTAGAGCCAGGAGAAGAATATACTGTCGACTCTCTCCATGCTATTGACTCATACGATGCCCTACACCTAGGGGTAGCATCGAAAGGGAAACAGGTGGCCATTACACACGCATATGAGGCATATATGCCAACGGACGCGGTGTCTAAAGATGGTTTAACCATGTCAGACAAGAGACAGGCGGAGGTCTATACGGCTACAGTCCCTACACAATGGGATAAAAAGTCGATAGACGATCTCATTGAAAAGAGGAAAGAGGAGATTATATGCATGGGAAAAAGGTGCCCATCGCTGGCGAGATTTGGAGAAGGAGCAGGGGCCGATGTATATATTACCAACGGGTATTGCTTTCACGTAAAGGTGGAAGAGAAGGACAGACAGGAGTTTATACCGAGGAGAAGGGGACGACTCCCTGATATCCCGGCAGAAGATATTAAAAGCTTTATTACTGAATTCTGGGGTGACGAGCCTACGTGGCAGCGCTCACTGACAGAAGTGAAAAAGTGCCTGCGCACTCTTTTTGCAAACAATAAACCATATACGGTTATACTCCCGTACAATGAGAAGGCGATATGGGCGCAGGAGATCGGGACCGGCTTATTGATCATCCGATACCGGTGTCCTCATGGAAGCAGCACTTAGTGGTGGCTTGTCGTCTCGGGACTCATGAGCAGAGCAGTGCATACAAGCGGAAGCTCAGAGACCAGGACAAGTTGAAATTGATTCCTCAAGCATTCGCATGCTTCGATGGTTTCTACACCCGAAAAGCTCCGTTGCAATATGCGAGATTAATAGATATGTTTGTAGGTCTGGCGGAGGACGACGAACCAGACACTGCCACATATGAAAAAACAGGAATGGACGATACATCAGAAGAAGAGTTGGGCTTGGAGGAGGACAGAGCACCCCTCAAGCATCACAAGAGAATGTCAGAGGAGGAGTTTAAGGCGGCGATAGACGAGAAATTGGCAGGAGGAGCAGGTGCAGAGAAGGAGAAAGAGGTTTTGAAAGAGAGATTGAAGGCGAACAAAATGATTTTTGTTCCCCCTCAAGCGGGAGGTGTCAGGCCGGAAGACTTCACCGCGGTTATTTGTAAAATACCAGGTGCTGAGCCTTCCCCGGCGCCATGACGGGCAAATCTGAGTAATACTATACATGAAACAAAGATCGCAGAAGAACAAGCACGACAGTTACTCGATGAGGATTTCATTCAGAGATCGACATCTCCAATAGTTTCCCAACCGAGACTGATGCCTAAACCGGGAGGAGAGTGGCGCTTAACGGTTAACTATGCCCGCGTCAATAAAATTTTAGAGGAGGAACGAAATCCATTACCTACTCTTGAAGAAGGAATGCGAGTATTGCGGAACGCCAAGCTATACTCAGTCATTGATCTGAAGAATAGCTTCTGGCAAATTCCACTGGATGAAAAATCCAGATGGCTGACTGCATTTGTAGTAGGAATGGAGATATATCAGTGGAAAGTGCTTCCGATGGGACTCAAACAGGCCCCGGGACTCTTTCAGAAAGCGATGCAAAGCATGCTGAGTAGCAAATATGATGACCAGACAGAGGGAGGTTTCATGAGGAGAAGAGGACAGAAGGCGGGAGAGTACGCATTTTGTAACATCGATTACATTATCGTGTACTCCATTACGATGGAAGAGCACATCGACCATCTAACAGATATTTTCAGGCGTATCAAACTATTTGGCCTGAAATGTAATTTGAAGAAATCTCAACTCGCAAAGACAAGCGTGACATATTTGGGGTACGAAATCTCTTACAATAGAGTCTCGATATCCAAAGAGAAGAGGGAGGAGATCATGAGCCAGCAGAGGCCAAAGAATCGCACAGAGCTGCACTCATTTCTTGCGATGGCGCAATATTACAGCCTGTTCATACCCACTTGGGTTGCAACTCGGGCTAAGTTGGAGAGAATGATCGACTTCGGTGATTTGAGAAGTGGGATGATGAAGCCTTAGAAGCGTACAACACGCTCAAAGATCTCATTTATAAAGATCCGAAGGATGGCGGACTCGTGCTGATGATGCCCGACTTTTCGATGCAATTCGTAGTCGACACAGACGCATCAAAGTTCGCGATCGGCGCAGTCTTACAACAGGAAGATGAGGAGAAAAAGTTGCGCCCAATCATGTTTTCAGTAGAAAGTTGTGCTCGGCGGAGCGAAACTATTGTAAGAGACAGAGAGAGGCACTGGCGGTGGTCTGGGCCCTCAAACTGTTGAGAGAGTATTTATGGGGTGGACCTCAGTTTATAGTAAAGACTGATCACCAGAATTTACTATGGCTGATGAATCATGAATAGACTGGCCGTCTAGCGAGATGGCAGGCATTCTTGTCATGTTTCAATTTTACAATGGTCCATCTACCCGGCAAGCGAAATGTTGTCGCTGACAGCCTCTCCAGGCTAGAGTTTCACTCAGAAGTGGCAGCTCTCGTATCATCAGCAGAAATGGAGGATCTATCCCCAGACTGCACATACGAAGTGCATCATATCGAGTCGATGCAGATGGCGAGAGGGGTCCGATATAACCGATCGGGTCTACGTCATAGCCCGCAAGGTCCGGATCATGGGATATGTTGTACAGCACATGTCCTCGAGGATGCTGAGTGGTCCTATGAAGCATATGAGAATATGAAGGCGGAGATAAAACAAGAAGAGATTAAGCAAGAAGCATATGCGGAACCCCCGCAGGAGAACAAGGAGGAGTTAGACGAAAACCCTGAGAGGATAGGAGTGCAGCTAGAGGATGGGACTATCCATATAGCCTCACCCACTGCATGGAGACAGCAACAGGCTCTCGATCCGGAGTTCAAAGAGCTAATACAGCTATGCAAGAACCCGAACGAGCTGAAAATGACGAAGGAGATTAAGGAGCAACAGAAGGAGATGGGGTGGAGAGACGGTCTCTTGTGGTACAAAGGCCAACACGGGCGCTATGCATCACAACCAGACAAATGGACTCTCTGGGTTCCTGAGAAACTCAGACACATCATTTTTGTCGCTGCTCATAACTGCCCACTACTGGCGCACCCGGGCCGACAGAGAACGCATATGTTCATTTCGAGACGATTCTGGTGGAAGAAGATGAAGGAGAATATTGATGAACGGGTCAATGCATGCATCCCATGCAAGACATCCAAAACACCATTGAAGGCGAATTTTGGCCTGATCGGGACTTTTCCTTTACATTTAGGAATGTTTGAGTTCTTACGCACCGATCATGTAGGACCTTTCCTGGTCACGACGGAAGGTTACAGATACCTGCTAACTGCCATAGACAGAGCCACCAACTATGTATGGGTGGTCCCAGTCAAAGACGTTACGGGCGAAACAAAAGCCGAGGCGTTGATTGACAGTATCATCTCACAGATTGGGGTGCCGAGAAAAATATGCTCAGATCGAGGCTCTGACTTTAATAATGAAGTCATCGACAAGCTATCTGCATATTACGGCATGAAATGGCAATATGTCACCGCCTATAACCCCAGAGCGAACGGCAAGATAGAGCGGGTGCATAGACCCCTCAAGGCCGCGCTGAAGATGTATTGTATGAAGAAAGAGAATCAAAAGGCATGGGTGGAGGCAGCATCCTCGTTTGCCTTTGCTATGAATTGCTTACCCTCTACAGCGTTAGGTGGTTCAAAAGGTTCCGTCTCGCCATACCAATTGGTATATGGGCGTGAGCCCGCCATCCCAGCCTCACTGCTGCACCCAAAGATTCATAGGCAGATCAGGATGAGCTGTTTGGGGTGAGACTTCGGGCGAAGATGGAGGCGGAGCAAATAGTACAGGCGCATAGGGAGGCGGAGCGCAGGAAGACTGATGCTGAAGGTGTCAGGCAGGCACACCTGGATCGAGTCAGATTTCAGGTCGGGGATATTGTACCATCCTCGGGTTTCTCAGGGAGTCAGCTCGAAGCTGTTCCTCCACTGAAAAGGACCATACCATATCATGGAACAGATGGGGCCTTTGAATTATAAAATCAGGGGCAGAGGGAAAGTTGAAATAGTTAATGTACGAAGGCTGATTAAGTATGATCCCTTCCTACTTGAAGATAAGTCCGTTGATCAAGCACTCAAACGGATGGAGGCTGACTTTCAAGAGGTCCCACCAATCCGTAAGGAGGATATCTCGGAATGGGATGCCTACAGGGCACCAATTACGGAGAAGGAGGAGGCTGAGCTGGAGAACAAGCGGGCCACCGACCGCAAAAGCGCGGCGGGGACTCAGACCCGCAAAAGGGTGGAGTCGAACGTGCCGGAAGGAAAGTTCACGGAGGCGCAAATAAGGAGAGCGCAAAATAACGCGGTGTGACACCAACTGAGAGGAGCAGGAGCAGGAGACTCAGTACTCAGAAGAGAGGGGGGATAGAGATGGAGAGGAGAGAGAGGAGTATAAGTATACAGCCGATGTAGAGCCGACAGGGGGGGGGTGATGCACAAGAAGCGAGTGCAGGTCAGAGTGGAGGCTCTCCACTGAGAGAGAGAGAGAGGAGATGGAGGATGTTGGCCAGAATGTCCCAATACATGGGAACAGTTGGCTACATATGATGATGAAGAGTCCTTCTTCCTTAACTACCCAACCTATTATAAAACACACATCTACATTCCTTACGAGAAAAGGAATAGACCAGGACAAGATCAAAGCAACCTCCTGATCGAAATTCCCGGCCTTGCGAAGCCTCTCTTCAACAAAGTGAGGTTTGAGCACGAAAGAGTGCCATTGCAGGATATCAAGTATGGCGACACTCTTACACTGTGCGACATATACGACATATCTGCAACACTCTACGCTGCTGTGCTCGTTGCGGAATTTTATGAACGCACAAACATACAGTGGAAAAATAAACGCACAACTGCAGCATGGCTGTCTGTCTGTGGTGTCCCCACTATATCAAGAATCTAGAAAGAAAGTTCGAAGGTAGAAACCAAAGTGCATTGAGTTTGCCCTTGAGGCTTTTGTAACTGCCTTCACACGGCTTACAACGAAATGTACAAAGCACTGAAAGACAACACAAAGCAACATCCTGTTTACGAGGAGGATGGACTAGTCTTGTTATGTGCTTGAACGCCTCACACAACTCCGTAAGGGCCTCTTTGAGGGGAAGGAGCAAAAACCAACATGGAAACAATGGGCCCACACGAAGAATCACACTCTCATTAAAGGCCCTCTCACAACAATCCCAAATAATAACAGCGCTGATAAGTCTTCCATGAGAGAAAAGGCACACTTCCTCTCTAGTGTCACAGGGCTTGCATAGTTCGTGACTCATCTAGCACGACAGGTGAAAGAAGAAGAGACGAGACAGAAAAAGGAGAAGGAGCACAAGGAGAAGACAGCTGTGGCAATTGCAGTAGCACGGTGGCTCCACAGCCAACGGCTCCACCTACCACATCTAACGGACATGCAGAGATGAGTTGTACTCTGGCCATTGCTGCCCTCATTCGATACTTGCAAGTGGATACCAACACGTGTGCACGGGTACATTGATTGGGTTTGAAATTTTCGACTTAGTATCGGAGCAGTTGCAGTCTGTCACTCAGCTTGCATCTGTCTTAACAAATGTGGGCACCCAGTACACTCTCTTTTATAACCACAAAGCCATACTCCTATATTTCCTCAGTGCTTTGCACGTCTACAACAAAAATAAGCTCACACTGCTCATGCAAGACTGCAAAACCTTCGACAAGGTAAAGCACTTGAACTTTTGGAGATGAGCGTCTTTGAGGCCACGACTAAGGCCGTGAGCCCAAAAATGTTGTGGACCGAAGTAATGACCGCTTGTCAGAGGCTCGACAGCCAGACAGCATCCTTGATCGGTTCTGCATCGGCTTCTGCTCAACCGCAAGCCGCACATACGCAACGATCTCTAGGAAAGCGACCAAGAGAGAACAGTCGTGAAGCTAACACACCTTGTATTCGTTGGTGGGCACGGGCACAATGCTTCAAACACACAAATAAAAATGCCCGTACAACCACGATGTCGAGGACACCCGCATCCGAAACACACTCCTCAAGAACGTACGGTCGGACGAAACCAACACCGTCGCCGTTCTGCGCCGACTGCGCAATGATCAGGGGTGGAAATTAGAGGATGTCGCGGACCATGACCACGAACTAGCTGACGCGATCAATTCTCTTTTCGCTAGAGATGATCAGAAGACGGCAGCCATAGAAGCGCAAGTAGAGGAAGAGGTGGAACACGAGGAAGAGGAGGAGGGAGAGGAATCAATCGAGGAGGAGGAGCCCCTTTCGCACGAGGCACATACACTCGCGGGGGGGAGAGAGGATTTGTGAGAAGAGGAGAGGAAGAGGTGTATTTCTAGGTAGAGGAGGAGGAAGATGGGTTGGCCGAGGTGGATACGACAGCGCAGAGCGCCCGTACCACAGAGATGGGGCTGGGCAGACGGCTCGAGCTCAAGCTCGAGTTCCTCAGCACCACAGGCCTATGCGACATCAGGCGCAACCACTACCGACACTGATGCCGACTCAGGTAACAGATTTGAGGTAGTCCAATGACTAGAGAAGGAGGAGAAAAACAGAACAACAAACATTGCACAATACACCCGTTGTGCAGGTCCAACCAAGGGTACCAGTGAGTCTAAGAGTCCACAGCAGGCCACAGACCAACTCAAAGGTAGTACAATACCAGTACACCCATCACGACAACAAACAGTGCATGCTGCTAATAGGCAGGCGAGTAAAGCGCTGGCAAAGAGAAAGCAGGCGGGCCTGTCGCAGCCACAGCCGAAGAAAGTAAGAATAGAACCGGCAATCAATCTTATCAACTTGCCGAGACAGACAATAGACAAGGAGGATGAGGACATCAACCTCTCCTCACGGTCTCAAACAGAGAAAGCAAGGACAATCATCCTTCGCCTGTGAACAATACCCGACATTACAAAACGCGGAAAGGGAGGAGGAGGCGAACCTCGAGAAAAGGATACAGATTTTAGAACACAAGCGCCTTGTGTTGGCCTTAAAAAGTCACAGGCCAGACGCTTTATGCTATACGAACCTTTTTTGTGAAACATTAAATACCTTTATAAACGTTGGTAATGATACTATGGCAAATATTAATATTGTCGGCCGGAAATTTACTACGAAACACCATGCGTGGTTAGAAACTGATATGAAAAAATCATCTGGCACCTTGAAAGGAGTTAGTAGTCGGACGGATATAACGGGCATCATCACTTTAAATTTTAAATTGAAATCCGGACGAGTATATCGAGTGGACTTGTACGTTGTCCCCGAATACCACGGATCTGTTCTTTTGTCATACGACCAACTGGCGACAATGAACGTAGTGATTGATTGCGCCGCCAAAAGAGTCATATACGGCGTAGAGCCAGGAAAAGAATATACTGTCGACTCTCTCCATGCTATTGACTCATACGAGGCCCTACACCTATGGGTAGCATCGGAAGGGAAACAGGTGGTCATTACAGCGTATGAGGCATATATGCCAACGGACGCGGTGTCTAAAGATGGTTCAATCTTGTCGGATAAGAGAGAGGCGGAGGTCTACACGGCTACAGTCCCTACAGAATGGGATAAAAAGTCGATAGACGATCTCATTGAAAAGAGGAAAGAGGAGATTATATGCATGGGAAAAGGTGCCCATCGTTGGCGAGATTTGAAGAAGGAGCAGGGGCCGATGTATATATTACCAACGGGTATTGCTTTCACGTAAAGGTGGAAGAGAAGGACAGACAGGAGTTTATACCGAGGAGAAGGGGACGACTCCCTGATATCCCGGCAGAAGATATTAAAAGCTTTATTACCGAATTCTGGGGTGACGAGCCTACGTGGCCGCGCTCACTGACAGAAGTGAAAAAGTGCCTGCGCACTCTTTTTGAAAAAAATAAACCATATACGGTCATACTCCCGTACAATGAGAAGGCGATATGGGCGCAGGAGATACGGGACCGGCTTATTGATCATCCGATACCGGTGCCCTCACGGAAGCAACACTTAGTGGTGGCTTGTCGTCTCGGGACTCGTGAGCAGAGCAGTGCATACAAGCGGAAGCTCAGAGACCAGGACAAGTTGAAATTGATTCCTCAAGCATTCACATGCTTCGATGGTTTCTACACCCGAAAAGCTCCGTTGCAATATGCGAGATTAATAGATATGTTGGTAGATCTGGCGGAGGACGACGAACCAGACACTGCCACATATTAAAAAACGGGAATGGACGATATATCAGAAGAAGAGTTGGGCTTGGAGGAGGACAGAGCACCCCTCAAGCATCACAAGAGAATGTCAGAGGAGGAGCTAAGGCGGCGATAGACGAGAAATTGGCAGGAGGAGCAGGTACGGAGAAGGAGAAAGAGGTTTTGAAAGAGAGATTGAAGGCGAACAAAATGATTTTTGACCCCCTCAAGCGGGAGGTGTCAAGCCGGAAGACTTCACCGCGGTTATTTGTAAAATACCAGGTGCTGAGCCTTCCCCGGCGCCACGACGGGCAAATCTGAGTATACATAAAGCAAAGATCGCAGAAGAACAAGCACGGCAGTTACTCGATGAGGATTTCATTGAGAGATCGACATCTCCAATAGTTTCCCAACCGAGACTGGTGCCTAAACCGGGAGGAGAATGGCGCTTAACGGTTAACTATGCCCGCGTCAATAAAATTTTAGAGGAGGAACGAAATCCATTACCTACTCTTGAAGAAGGAAGGCGAGTATTGCGGAACGCCAAGCTATACTCAGTCATTGATCTGAAGAATGGCTTCTGGCAAATTCCACTGGATGAAAAGTCCAGATGGCCGACTGCATTTGTAGTAGGAATGGAGACATATCAGTGGAAAGTACTTCCGATGGGACTCAAACAGGCCCCGGGACTCTTTCAGAAAGCGATGCAAAGCATGCTGAGTAGCAATTATAATGACCAGACAGAGGGAGGTTTCATGAGGAGAAGAGGACAGAAGGCGGGAGAGTACGCATTTTGTTACATCGATGACATTATCGTGTACTCCAATACGATGGAAGAGCACATCGACCATCTAACAGATATTTTCAGGCGTATCAAACTATTTGGCCTGAAATGTAATTTGAAGAAATATCAACTCGCAAAGACAAGCGTGACATATTTGGGGTACGAAATCTCTTACAACAGAGTCTCGATATCCAAAGAGAAGAGGGAGGAGATCATGAGCCGACAGAGGCCGAAGAATCGCACAGAGCTGCACTCATTTCTTGCGATGGCGCAATATTACAGCCAGTTCATACCCAATTGGGGTGCAACTCGGGCTAAGTTGGAGAGAATGATCGACTTCGGTGATTTTGAGAAGTGGGATGATGAAGCCTTTGAAGCGTACAACACGCTCAAAGATCTCATCTATAAAGATCCGAAGGATGGCGGACTCGTGCTGATGATGCCCGACTTTTCGAAGCAATTCGTAGTCAACACAGACGCATCAAAGTTCGCGATCGGCGCAGTCTTACAACAGGAAGATGAAAAGAAAAAGTTGCGCCCGATCATGTTTATAAGTAGAAAGTTGTGCTCGGCGGAGCGAAACTATTGTACGAGACAGAGAGAGGCACTGGCGGTGGTCTGGGCCCTCAAACGGTTGAGAGAGTATTTATGGGGTGGACCTCAGTTTATAGTAAGGACTGATCACCAGAATTTACTATGGCTGATGAATCATGAACAGACTGGCCGTCTAGCGAGATGGCATGCATTCTTGTCATGTTTCAATTTTACAATGGTCCATCTACCCGGCAAGCGAAATGCTGTCGCTGACAGCCTCTCCAGGCTAGAGTTTCACTCAGAAGTGGCAGCTCTCGTATCATCAGCAGAAATGGAGGATCTATCCCCAGACTGCACATACGAAGTGCATCATATCGAGTCGATGCAGATGGCGAGAGGGGTCCGATATAACCAATCGGGTCTACGTCATAATAGCCCGCAAGGTCCGGATCATGGGATATGTTGTACAGCACATGTCGTCGAGGATGCTGAGTGGTCCTATGAAGCATATGAGAATATGAAGGCGGAGATAAAACAAGAAGAGATTAAGCAAGAAGCATATGCGGAACCCCCGCAGGAGAACAAGGAGGAGTTAGACGAAAACCCTGAGAGGATAGGAGTGCAGCTAGAGGATGGGACTATCCACATAGCCTCACCCACTGCATGGAGACAGCAACAGGCTCTCGATCCGGAGTTCAAAGAGCTAATACAGCTATACAAGAACCCGAACGAGCTGAAAATGACGAAGGAGATTAAGGAGCAACAGAAGGAGATGGGGTGGAGAGACGGTCTCTTGTGGTACAAAGGCCAACACGGGCGCTATGCATCACAACCAGACAAATGGACTCTCTGGGTTCCTGAGAAACTCAGACACATCATTTTTGTCGCTGCTCATAACTGCCCACTACTGGCGCACCCGGGCCGACAAAGAACGCATATGTTCATTTCGAGACGATTCTGGTGGAAGAAGATGAAGGAGAATATTGATGAACAGGTCAATGCATGCATCCCATGCAAGACATCCAAAACACCATTGAAGGCGAATTTTGGCCTGATCGGGACTTTTCCTTTACACTTAGGAATGTTCGAGTTCTTACACACTGATCATGTAGGACCTTTCCCGGTCACGACGGAAGGTTACAGATACCTTCTAACGGCCATAGACAGAGCCACCAACTATAAATGGGTGGTCCCAGTCAAAGACGTTACGGGCGAAACAACAGCCAAGGCGTTGATTGACAGGATCATCTCACAGATTGGGGTGCCGAGAAAAATATGCTCAGATCGAGGCTCTGACTTTAATAATGAAGTCATCGACAAGCTATCTGCATATTACGGCATGAAATGGCAATATGTCACCGCCTATAACCCCAGAGCGAACGGCAAGATAGAGCGGGTGCATAGACCCCTCAAAGCCGCGCTGAAGATGTATTGTATGAAGAAGGAGAACCAAAAGGCATGGATGGAGGCAGTATCCTCGTTTGCCTTTGCTATGAATTGCCTACCCTCTACAGCGTTAGGTGGTTCAAAAGGTTCCGTCTCGCCATACCAATTGGTATATGGGCGTGAGCCCGCCATCCCAGCCTCACTGCTGCACAAAAAAGATTCATGGGCAGATCAGGATGAGCTGTTTGGGATGAGACTTCGGGCGAAGATGGAGGCGGAGCAAATAGTACAGGCGCATAGGGAGGCGGAGCGCAGGAAGACTGATGCTGAAGGTGTCAGGCAGGCACACCTGGATCAAGTCAGATTTCAGGTCGGGGATATTGTACTACTGTACCATCCTCAGGTTCCTCAGGGAGTCAGCTCGAAGCTGTTCATCCACTGGAAAGGACCATACCAGATCATGGAACAGATGGGGCCTTTGAATTATAAAATCAGGGGCAGAGGGAAAGTTCAAATAGTCAATGTACGAAGGCTGATTAAGTATGATCCCTTCCTACTTGAAGATGAGTCCGTTGATCAAGCACTCAAACGGATGGAGGCTGACTTTAAAGAGGTCCCACCAATCCGTAAGGAGGATATCTCGGAACGGGATGCCTACAGGGCACCACTAGCGGAGAAGGAGGAGGCTGAGCTGGAGAACAAGCGGGCCACCGACCGCAAAAGTGCGGCGGGGACTCAGACCCGCAAAAGGGTGGAGTCGAACGTGCCGGAAGGAAAGTTCACGGAGGCGCAAATAAGGAGAGCGTAAAATGACCTTATCTACGACCGACCGAGAAAGGCGATAAGGACGGCACGTTCGCAAGGAGTCCATCAAGAGGGGAGCGATGACGGAGATCAAGACCCTCGCGCGGGCAATGACACTCTCGTTCACCCTAGTTGGAAAGAAGGAGATGCGATTGGACATATTTCATGGGCCAAAGACGCTTTTTACGTGGTGAGGCCTGCGGCCCAACATGTAGCAGATGACACGCTCTCAGATTTATATCTCATGAGAGTCATGGCAGTACCTCACAAACGCCATACGCGATCGAATCGAATTTCGACTGCGGCACAAATAATACAACCAGTCTTACATTTCTGGAGGAGTCTGGATCCAGTGGAAGATCCTAAAGTAAGATAATACCTTCCAGTATATAAAGACGCCAAGAAACTTGAGACATGGGATGATACCATATCTCCTACAGATAAAGATCATAGCGCGTGGACCATACAAGCACTACCACGAGGGGTGCTAGACATTCCTTTTGACTTGGCACAAGGCGCAATCCCTCACAAAATTTGGGACGTCCTCGAACAGTCTACCTTAGACTTAACTTTGGTTGGAGATCCTCCACCAGGTAAAGGAGTCCGCGCGCGTAAACGGCGTCTATAGTAAGTATTTTTTTTCTAGAAGTATTGTGGACCTGATCGATTGCGAACATAGCATTGATCCAATATCGTCTCGACACCCTTACTTAGATATTTAAGCTACTATTCATTCTTCTAGAGATTAACAAGACACAGCTGACAAAAAATAGGCATTCTATTCTCTTGCTTCGGCAGAGACAGACGAGACGGCCACGAAACAGCACCGTTACGGGATCGCTATTTGAGTGAGCGATGGTGTTTCCTGGATACGACCCGCATTAGTACCAGAATGATGATCTCATTAAAGACTCTACAGTCTAATCAAGAACTGATATATTTTAATAACATGAACTGCTACACCGGATTCCATCGATCTCTACTTGTATCGGCATATCGCAAGGTTAGGGCGCACTCAACCCAACTTCGGATATAGTCGTCAGACTTGATCACCTGACACTATATTAAAGGATACCGATTTATACAAGGGTATGTCTTCACAAAAAGTAAATGTATTTATGGAAACCGACGACCGGTTATTACATATATATGGAAATGGCGACATTACATTATTACTCAACCATAAAACATTATACTTGGACATACTGCACAAATATCTTATCGACAGAAGAAAGAGGAAGATTTTAATATAGATACTGAATGTACTAGAGTATATATACGATTGGTACCAGGGCAAGTATCATTGTTGTTTTATAACGGCTAATTCGTGGGTTGATGTATCTTCATACATAACTCTAAACGAATCTTAGTCAGAAAAGAAATCAGTTCAAAGCGTATTATGTCGGAAACGAAGTTCCGCCATAAAAAACTGGGAGGGGGTACTGTGGACATCACCCCCCGAATTATCCGGTAAAAAACTTATCTATAGATTTCGTCTGGCCGGACACGTCTGAAATGCCAATTTGATCCTGGTCTTTTGGCGGCTTGTTGTCTTTGCGTCACTGAGCTAATATAACGAGATATCATTCTCTTTTTGAGGACTGTGTTTGGTTATATTACCGACTTACTCTTCCATTGAGCTATCGTTGGGGATAGTACAAGAGACATCCCGCGCGCAACCAGTTGGTTGACCCTGACGAGAACGTACCCAACACGTACCGAGCCCGAGTGCAAGGTTTCGAGGACTGGGGTAGCTCAGGGCCCAAGACAGACTAGGTTGGGACAGAATCATTCAGAACGACGAGTTTCGATGGCATCAACGGAATCGGGCGTTATAATTTATCTACCACTATTGACATCAGTGGCCGTACTGGCGACAACAGTACGAATACCAGCTGGGGGGAATCATTAGAGACCTATACCCAGGCATGGGATATACCGCGCCACAGAATTCGGTAGTTGGAGAAGACTTGTCCTGGTCGGAGGCGAAGGCTTGGAAGGCACGCCTAGACCATGAGATCAACTCACCAGCGGAGGAACAGCCCGTCTGGAGGTGGCAACCACCATCGCCGTTTAGCGAAGAGGAGTTCATGGACTACCTCGAGCACGAATGCTCCGACGACTTAGCATAGACGCGTTTTGAGACCCAGATCAGTGGGTTGTACATATCACTAGACACTTACACCTTCGCCTCAGCGAAGTAGACACTTGCGGTGGGGCAATAAGAAAATGTCTGCAGACGACCAAACCAAACAAACAACGCCTAATACGCCAACTGCAACCTTGACACTGGCATAGCGCCCGTTCATTCCAACGATGGACGGGGTTGTTCAGAAGTTCTCATCAACGCAGTTGGGAACTTCTCGGTAATCTCAGAATCACAGATCCTTCGGGTCGACCAGAACTGCTGCATGTGCTTGGGACCCTGAACCTCGTGAAGTTTCAGGGGCACCAGCATTTGCGGGTCAGAGACCCGGAAAGGCACGGCGGAGGGACAAGGCGAGTCGGGATGGTACGACAGCAACATGGTCATACCGTTGTACGTCTATGGCAGATCGCCATAAAAGGGGGAGAGGAGATAGTTCAAAATCCAAATTCAAAATTGAAGTCGAAAACTCCAAACTCAAATTTGCATTTTGTAATGCGTACGACGTACAAAGGGAATGAAGGTCAGAGCCCAACGGATACTCGGATTTACATAGTAGTAGGTCTTTTCTTCTAGGAAAGATGAACAGAGCTATGTAGAGTCGGAACGATAAGGATCGAACAAGATTACGGCTCATGGGCTGCTAGTGTTTGCTCAATGGTGTGACTCCTCAGGAGCCGGACATCCATGAGGAAACAGATCCGGAGAGGAATCTCTCAACCGACGATATTTACCAATCTACCCCTATGAACCACGGTTCCCGTATAAGACGGGGAGGGGGGATTGTAGGCACAGATAGGTAAATATGCGACCTTTTCTTATACCCCTATACACAGTGACGTATAGATGAGCTGTATCTAGTCAAGATATGGTTATACCCGTTTTTATATATATACTTTGAGCCGGTTCAAAACGATAATATTAAGACAGGTAACCGGTACTACTTTTAACACCGGATAATATTATCGTTAGGGCTGACATTTGGAAATGGCTCTCTGTTTCCTTTTTGTTTCTTAGCTCTGACAGTCTCCTACATTTTCCCACCATACTGGTTTCCTCTCTTTTGCAAAGGAGGAAGATTAGGTTATTCTCAGTGCTTGGATTGAGTGGATTTAGACCCCGGCTTGCATTGAATAATATCTTTTGATTTGAACCGACAAAAAATAATATAACGACTGTCTAACGACAGGACTCTGAATACCTAACGTAGAGGGACTCCGTACTCTCCAAGCCAAGCCGCTTAACCGACAGACCGGAACATAGAGTAATGCCATGATATACCGGTGGGTCGGCATAAGCCCCTCTCCCCCTCGAGCGTGCCCTCGTCAGGGTCCGCGAGAAGTCGAGTTAAGACTCGTGACCAGCCGAACCGAACCGGGATAAAATGTCAAAATTATCTCGAGTGATGGTCTGTGACTCGTGAATGGCCCGGACCCTTCCCCTCGGACAAAATTGCACACCCCGTGTTACCCTAAATTCACTCATCGCCCCCCCCACCGTGCCTAGTGTGAGTCTAGACTACCCCCGGTCTGCCTAAGTTGTGAGTTTGGATACAACCCCAAGGGATAATTACACAACGAACTCTTATTAAGAGTCTCTATGGCTGCATTAAGTCCTGACTCCTAAGAGCAGGTGAAATACCAGTAAATAGCAGAGAGGTCACTTCGTTTATTTACGTAGATTTCTACTTGTTTGCAGACTTGGAATGCAAAGTACGAACACAAATGAACGTAGATTGTGAGTTGGTGAGCTCGCGTAACTTGAAACAGCTGTAAAGCACTTGAAGGGCTTCAAGTCCGACTTATAATTTCAAGTGTCCGAAATTTGCATTTGGAAAAAGTTTCCTCAGTTATGGATGTAAAAAGCAAGTCGAAATATTGTTTTCCGTCACTCTGGTTTCCTTGTCCACAAATTTACCGCAACGTGAGTGTTTCACGGGAAATCAGGGGAAAAGGCAATAGAGTGGGAAAAAGGCTATAGTTAATCTTTTCTAAAAAGAACTTTGACTTGATCGTTTGAAGTCATTTCTGAACGAAATCGAAAACTAGTTAGTGAAGTCGAAACATCGTGCAGAGGAGAATCTAACGCCCGACCGGTCAAAAACAGTGAAAAGTCAACGGTAGTGATTTTGGCCGGTCGTTAAAGTGCTCAGTCTGATAGCTCCGCCCCTCCCCCCCCCCCCCAGACCTAACGGTTGAGTAGAGTTGCGTACAGAATGAGTGACTAACGATGGGTCAGTGACTTGTCTCGCTAAAAGGAAAAGGAGAAAAGAGAAACATGGGTCTCTTTAAACCTCAGGGGAAGATGAAAAGGAAGTGCGTCGATGTGTAGCGCATTGCAGACGGAGATCAGCCGGGGCCGGATATCGGGATGCGGAAGCGGAACTGAGACAATTGGGGCGCAGTAGCGATGCTATGATATCGGGGAGCTGACGTCGAGCCGTAGGAAGCTAGGTGGCCATGTATCACACAGACGAGATGAGCCAAAGTTAATGCACCAATAATTATTATGCCGTGCCGATATAATCACTGAGGTGTTCAGGTTCGATGAGAATGATCGTTGACCTGCAGGCATAAGAGGCAATCAAGGACTTACAGGGATACTCTGGTCGTGGCGTAGCTTGACTAGGGACGATGGCGGGCCAAGTGGGAAAAGCGCTGGGCGATGGCGGGTGAAGCCGGTAAGATCAGTAAAACCCACTTGAGAGTGATGGAGGGCTATTCCTTCGATGTTGCCTGCTTACCTTTCTGGAAGATGTGCAGTGGGAAGGTTTCGCCGGTGATGAGTGGCCTCGAAGACGTTTAAGAACGTTGGCGGGTAGTCGGCCTTTGTCTTTGTTGTTCTTGAAGGCGCACCACTCGATGTGGCGATGAACGACTTGATCGTTGGTGGTGTCGAAGAAGAGGGGCTTCCAGGTGGCTAAGGGTTTGCCCCAGCGCTGGATAGTAGTCTTGTCCTCCGTGTCTTCGTAGATGGGACGAAAGAGAGGGTTGGTGGCCGAGGTCGTACCGAGTTGGTGAAGTCCGAGGTCGTACCGAGTTGGTGAAGTACGAGGTCGTTTTCCTCGTTCTCTGGATACTCATCCAAAACGATGCCAAGTTTAACCTGGTCTCGGTCGATGAATGCAACGACTTGGCCGGTTGTGTAGTTGACAGAGTCGTCATCGTAGTTGTCCACTGCGACCGTGTTGAGCGGGGCGATGCCATCAGTGGGCGCAGTGTACGGGGCGAGGTGTGAGCGGTCGATGCGTTTCAATACCTTGTTGGTCTTGAGGTGGCGCAGCTTGAAGCTGTTGGAGCTGACCTGCTCAACGATGGTGTATAGGCCGTCGAACTGGAGAACGGAAGAGGCAGGAATGCCTTGTTTGGAAGGCTTGGGCCTGTGTCGCCTACTTTCCCTTCCTTGACAGCCTTGCGGCGGCCTTGGTTCTTTTGAGGGACGGACCGGGCGCGGGTAACGGTGGTGTACGCGCTGACGTAAGCTGTGACAGCGGTGCGGGCGCTGTTCAGTAGAGCGATCTGTTCGGCAGACTGTAGTGACAGCGTAGGTGAGGCGTCGAGCGCGGCGCTGGAGGCGGTGGCGGGCGTTGACAATCTCCGGCGATCGAAGAAGTCCAACGTGCAGCGGGGCTTGCGGGCGAGCATTCCTTCAAAGGCGGTGGTGCCGGTTGCTGTGGATACATAGGTGTTCTGAGCGAAGGAGAGGGAAGGGATGATGCTGGGCCAGTTCGTCTTTTCTGCCTTGGGGAGAGACTGGACGACCGTGCGGATGGCCTTGTGGCGGCATTCGACGTAGCCAAGTTGATGATGCGAGTAGGGCGCGGTGGTGAGTAATTCGAGGCAGGCTACGCTGCAAAATTGTTTTGCTAACGTGCTGACGAAAGAGCTATGGTAGTCGGAGAAGATGGCTTCCGGAAAACCAAATATGTAGGCCCACCGGTTGAGGATGAGCTCCACTGTTTCTTCCGCGGACGTGGAGATGCACGGGATAAACTGGAGGAATCCCGAGAAGAGATCGACGATGGTCAGGATGTACTGAGAGACGACGCCGGGGATGCCGATGTGGACATGGTCGAGACCGATGCCCTGGCCCTGATGTGTCCACGTGAGCGAGGAGTAGCGACCATGGTTAAGGGTCAGGGGGGCGTGGACAAGTTGGCAAAAGTGGCAGTCGCGGAGGGCGGCGAGGATGTCAATGTGCATGATTCGGATATCGTCGGTGCGGAACCAGACATAGCGCTCCTTGATGAAGGGGACGAGCGTCGGCGCTTTGGCGTGGTTCAGCATGAGATGGGCGTAGTTGATAAGAGGGCGGCGCAGCTCTTCTGAAACATTAACCTTGACTGAAGACTGGTCGGAGTCGATGGTGACGGCGAGACCTTGTCGTAGGGTCAGCTCGGTGGAGCCGGCGGAGACGGAAGTAGCGCCGTCAGTCCAGAGAGGAGCCGTGAGATCGTCTTGTCGTTGCGCGTGGATGATCTGCTGGCGGGTGACGTGCCGCGCGTGCGATGTGGCGACAAGAGGATAGATGTAATGTTGCTCCACACCAAGTCCGTTGACGAGCCAGACGAGGTTGTTGTCGAGGAACAAGATCTTGCGGCACTGTTCGACGATCTTCTGTGGAAGGGTCATCGGGAACGCAGTGGACCAAGTCCTGAGGCATGAGCAGGGCGAATGGTTTTCGAAGAGCGAACATATCGCGGGCAACCATCGGGGAGCGTTCCGCGGAGGGAATGAAGATGGCCAAGTCCCATGGGGCTTGAATGCTGCGTAGAGTGGGGCCGCCGCGGAGGATCCGACAAGAGAGAGGCTTGAGACGGGTATCCAGGGCCGCGTGCGTACGTTCGACAGCTAACCAGAGGGTAGAGCCTGCTCGGGGTGCCAGAATGGTGGATAAGAGCTGAAGGGTCATCTCGGCTTCGACAATCAGAGTGGGCTGGCCGGGGGCGATGCAGGGAACACGTGACAGACCGTCGGGGAGTTGATTCTGTTTACCGGGGAGGTATTCGACCTTGAATCGGATCGTTTGAAGGTTCTCCAGGACCCAGTTGACAACCATGGGGCTGTGAGCGTGCCATAACCATAAGAGGGGCCGATGGTCGGTAACGATGGTGAGTTCGTGATCGCTGGCGTCGATGTAGTAGCGGCACTGTTAGATACCGTAGATGACTCCGTAGGCTTCACCGATGTAGGTCGCCCATCGTGTCTGCGTGTCTATGACCTTCTGGGAGAAGTACTGAATAACCGGAGCGCTGGGCTCTGGGCCTTTGTGAAGGGCGCCGCCAATGCCGATCTGGCTAGCATCCGTCCGGAGGTAGAGTCGCCATTACAGGAGTTCTGCGATTGGCCACGGTCAGCTACGACTTCCGCCCTACCACGTTGGCAAAGGAAACGTCCTACCCAATAGCTAAGATCAATAAAATCATCGACCGCCGTCCCAACCTACAACCCCCTTCGACTTCGCATGACCTCCTGTCCACCTCGAACGCTAACCTCTACGGTCGCCACGTTAACCTGTTCATGATGAGCAAGCCATCGCCTAGCGACGGCCATGTTAAAAACCTAGAAGAGGATGACGAGGAAGATGACGAGGAGGCCGACGAACAAAACGAAGAGGAAGTCGAAGACGTTGAAGTCGAGTCGGCAAGCGAACAAGGTGACGAAGACCATGCCAGCCACCCTTCGTGCGCGCAGTCGCAACACGTCACCACACGCCATCGTGGACGACACCTGGAAGGCAAACGCACTCCGCCACCGTCCTGCAAACGACGAAAGTTGGAAGCATCCCCAAGCTCAGAGGAGTCACCGGCCCCTTCGGCTACCGCGACTGCTACCCCTAGCACGGGCTTCTCCACTCATGAATGGAGGTCCACACCTTCCTCGCAAGTGGCACAAACGCCTTCATTAGAATTCTGGTTGACTTCAGCCTGGAAGAAGAAGGACGAACTGGTGCGACAACAGCTCGCTCAATCCCGAGGCAGGTCCTTGTCGACGCGACGTTCCCTAAACTACGCGTCATCATCGTCATCATCGTCATCATCGTCGTCATCATTCGTTTCGATTTTGGCTTCGCCATCCGCGGCGCCGCCACTGCGCCCCCCTCATCGATTGGACCATATTTGGCTTCGTCTTCATCGTCGTCATCATCATCCTCATCATCACGAGGAACGACGGAGCCTACGATTGACGTTGCAGACTGTTTGCCTGTGCAAACAATAAGTCAGGGCTTTGTCCGCGAACTCAAACAGGCCCCATCGACTCCGGTACCCCAGCTGCCGACCCAGCCGGACGCACGTCGAACTGGCAGATCGACATCGGGTCAAGAGGAGAAGGCTGCAGATGACCACCCGTCCTCTCCCTGCTCGGGGCCCGCGCCAACAGGCCATCCTCGACTAGGAGTGTTCACTGCATCAGCGGCCGCCTGCGCGACAGGCCGAGGAGGGCCTCCATACCCGCCACTGGTGCCAACTTGTCCCCCATCGTCGGACGCGGGAGCCTGGATGAGTTCTCCCTCCGCTCGCTCAGAGGATTTGAACCTCAGCCGATGACACCAGCTGACCGTGACGCCATCGGCAACCTTATACAACTCCGACAACACGAGTCCACCACTCCGGTGGCTGCCCGACAACTGGGCCCGGCTCAACCCGAAAAACTACCGTCCGGTCCTGGCAGTGCCAGACATATGGCTAAGCCCATTATCGACCCTACGCGCCCTACCGGAAGCTCCCCTGGCATGGATGGAGACCTGTGGATTGTCAAGGAGGTATACGCCAATTACTTCCCGACGATAGCCTCCGTCTGCGTCGCCGGTACTCACCCAAAATGCTTACACCTTGACTTAGCATTGGATCCCGGAACAAGTGATCACCAGCCAAGGTTTGTGGCCTGACAACAGCAATGTCGTGGCAAGACATCAGCCAACAGGCGAAATGTGGACTCATCCGCGAGTGGAACGAGCGTTGCTGCGCACTGCAGACGACGAGCGTGGGACTTACCAGATCCCGCCCAGCTAATGAAATTCAATGGGAATCTGTAGAACCTTCCCCTTCACATTAAGACACTACCGCATCGGCTACCCCTTCGGTGGGTTCATCGACCCGGGATTTCGCCCAGTAACCGCCGATCAGCATGAAGCACTGGGATCCAGCGCACGCCCGATCGACGTCGACTCAGACGCGGACTACACACAGTTGGCCGCACGTTCTGGCTTCAACGCTAGCTCTATCAGTTCGAGCTCTAGCTCGGGCCCGGCTCCCACCAGCACCCCAGGACCAGCCTCCGCTTCGGGACCCATCGCCCAGAACACCGCAAGCACATCGCCTGCACCTACTACACCCAGAGTCCCAAAGACAGGTTGTAGAACTAGGCCTTCGACTCCGCACCCGAGACGAGACGACAGTGACGACGACAAAGCCAAACCGGATTCGCCCGGCCCGGCAGGTAGCCAGCCACCTACGGCCGCACCATCGTCATCATCGTCTTCTTCCTCAACGGCGACAACATCTCCGCCGACTCACTCCATGCACCTACGGTCGCGAGCAAGACAACAAGCAGAATGGCCTCCGCTTGAACCGGCTCCACAGCCGATCTACCCAGGTATGTTCCGCCTTACTGTAGTAGCCATCAACCCTGACCTACGTACGGACATGCGCCTCAAGATTTTGAAACAGCTCAATCATCTTGCGCTCATGGAATGGATCTGCTGCGTCTCCTCTGGCGGACTCAACGCCGCTACAGCATATCTTTCGGACAAGCTTGACCCGGATTGGCAACGCCATCTCTGGCACAAGATGGCCCATTGGATCAATATCGGACAACGCACGGGTACGCCTCTCCTCCAATACGAACCAGACTTCGACGTTGGTACCCGACAAGATCTTCCCGATGGCCTCGTCGCCTTCCGAGCCTCACGAAAAGCTTGCCTCATACCCCACTTACCATGGTGTATTTGCATAGCAAAGCACTGCGCAGGTAGTAAGCCCTCCGATCGGCCCACGCAGCCAACGTTTCAGCTCTCCACTTTCAACCCAGCCTGCGCACCTCAGTCCGACAGGAGATTCTACATGAGCTCAACTATTCAGCAACTGCGGCCTCGTCATCCCTTACTCTCTGGACCGCGCCTTCTTTTACGCATCAGGAGCCATCAACGGTGTGGCAAACGTCGAAGATAAGGAGCGCGTCTGGCAGATGCTCGCTGAATTAGTTTACAAGGGGAAATATAGTGTGGATCCTGTTAGGTATTCAATAGATACCATGCCATCACTTAACTGCAATCGGTTCGCCTACGATGTTTCAGACGGCATCTTTGCATGGCAAGCGCTTCACATCGATCGGACCCTCAACCGTGGTCTTAGTGCGGCTACGGCGATTGCCTTCGCATCTACACGACTGGCGCTACCGGGGCACACAAGCCCAAACCGAAACCAGCTCGACCAGCATTCAACAGTAGTCTTGGTGGCCGCCCTTGCTACAAGAAGAATCGCAAACATGCTTAACGCGCCAAGCGGGCCCACAATCCGCCGGCCGACGATGGCAAGCACCGATCCAACCGGGCGTATCGGACCGACCAACAAGGCCGCCCCGCCAATTCTGGCCCGACAGCCTTCCGGCGCTCCCATAGCCCACGTCGCATGCCACCTCCGCGCCCACAGCATCGTTTTGCAGCTCCGACACAGCGCCCCCACTTCTACATGTTTGCTCGGCCTGGTACCGGACTGCAAGACCGATTGAATACCAAACAGGGTCGGGCGTGACCACCAAATCTGGAGCACTCTCCAGATACCGCCCTATTGCTACCACCTGACCCTTCCTACATGGCCCGTCCCCACAGAGAAGTCACAGTTCTTGCAGTGGAAGACGCTCCATACTTCGACCCCGCCATGGCGGGCTTCGCTGCAACATGCTCGGACCCGTGCATGCTTTACTGCATGGCAACTACGGTCAGCGGTACAATACTCACCCCGTGGCTTCTCATCTCTGAGAGACTTTGCCGCGACTTTCTAGACAAACAGGCCTCCAAACTCACCGCGCCGCCTGCGCCCAAATACGCACCTGAAGTCGTCCACCCCGACCTCACTGCAGAACAACAACGACTCCTCGGAGATTTCGACGATGTCTTTCAGGACAAAGCAGGTGTCTTCAACCATACTGTTGTGTCACTCATTCTCAAACCAGGAGCCAAACCAATCGCGGTCCAATTTCCGAACTGGACTTCGGCGATACGTACCTCAAGGATGGGCAATAGACGTCCTTACCTACGGCCTCTGGTCCATGGCCTCCGCCAACTGCGCCTGGGCTAGTCGAGCCTGCCCTGTAGGAAAGTTCGAAGACTTAGCCAAAGAAGTTATCCGCGACATACGGAATTTCTACGACTACCGCGCAGCCAACGACAACCTCCACCTGCCTGTGCGAGGTCTACCCAGTAAGCAATAATATTTACTAAATATATTGTTACCTTTTATGGTCAATTTCACGACATAACATTTATATTTGACCGGATCATATTCATTACCATTTTCATATTTCGTATCATAATTATTATTCGTTACGTTGATATTACCGTTATTCACAATTAGTTGCCAGTTAGTATAGATTGGCCCATACTGAATCATCACTTGAATTTCTGACCACAAGATCAGTATATAAATTTGTGGTATTTATTTCACTATAAATTTATGGTAAATTAGATTGAGTTTCAGTCATTGGTTTCTAACCATTTATTAAATTCATTATTGTTCCTTCAACCTTTGATCAAAGTGCCTCAGCGCAAACGATTATTCAAGTATCCGGAGACTAATGTCTACTAGTGTAATTACTGGTTATGGAGCCTTGGATGCGCCCCGTTACCAACTCAAGCTAACGAAATTCCCGAAAAGACCCATCGATGAATTTGACCTTTGGAAATTCCAATTTTTCGCTTTTTTATTGGGCGTGGACGCACGCTACATATTACTTCTGGAAGACCAAGAATCGCCCTACTCGGTACAGGAGATTGCTACAATCTACGCAAGTACCAGAACTACTGGACTAAGACCCACCCACCCCGCCCCTAACAACATTACTGGATCTGGACTGTCAGCACGACAGCAAGACACCTCGACAGCAAGACAGTCGAGAAGGAGGAGCGATGACGACGAAGACGATGAAGCATACGGATCGAGACGTGGCGACTCATCATCGAGCAGCTCGTCATCACTGACCAGCTCGTCCTCAAGCAGCCCATCCTCGACCAACCCGTCCTCAGGTAGCCAAGCACCCGCCCTCTTGCCTACTATCAACGTACCAACTGACCTGGATACACTTTTCAGCCAAGCAGACTACATCAAAGCACAGATCCATGTCCGCTGCTTCCTTGTGGAAGCATGCCAAGAGTCGACAGCTCTACTGACCGTCCAACGAGCAGGAACCAACCCAGCGGTGATCTGGACAGCGATCTGCGAGCGATTCGGCAGCAAAGGATCGGTTTCCATCGCTCGCCTACTAATGCAGCTGTTCGAGACAAAGCTGAAGTCAAGCAATTGCCTACCAACATGGATGGAGCTCTTGACCCAACGCTTCGAGCGCCTACAGTCAAGAAGAGTGCCTCTACCTGATGAATTCAGAGTCGTATTCTTGCTCTTTAAACTCTCTATCTATGAGGGATGTAGGGGGAACTATGTATTGGTCTCGTGCTGATGCTGACAAACCACGTTGTAATGAGATATGTTCACTCATCTTACAAGCATACCATGCTAACCAACTCTCTGCTGCCTCATCTAGGTCCTCGACAGTCCTGTTCACTTCGGCCACACCCGTTGCTATCAACAAAGACATCCGATGTCTCAACTGCAACCGACGAGGACACATTGCGGCCCAGTGTCGATCCACCTGCATGAAACGAGTCTGCGAGGGCCGACCGAAACACTCTGGGGCTGAATGCCCAGTCCGCAGACGACCCACGCAGCCAAACTCGAACACACGTCGCGGTGGTCGAGGGGGAGGACCGAATCAACGAGGACGTGGAGGCCAACCTAGACAGACCAACACAAGACGGATTCAACGATCGAGCGGACAAGCCAACGCGACAGCCGAAGTGGAAGCCACGGACGACGTCGATGATCCAACAGGCGACCCACCCGAGACATGGCTGATGCATTCCGCCGACTCCGACGACGAATGACCCGGACCAGAGGAGGACGAACCATCGCAAGAAGAAGTAGCCTACGTACAAAGGGGAAGTAGGTACAGAAATAGAGCAGGACCTATCCAACTGTCTCCTCTAACACCCACTTCTGATACCTATAACCCTCCCACCCCCACTGAAGCATCGCCCGCACCGCACCCTGATTACGTGGAAGACCCGACGAGACGCCCAGACATCCCATGGAGCTCGCTGACAATCACACAACGCATGGACGAGAACGACTACAGACGTGCCTACGTTCAATGGACGCGCATGCGGGACGCATTTCGAGTGATCCCACAAGGATTCCCTGTCCCACCTGCCCATTGGCCGCGACCTTGGTGCCCCCTTGGAACACCCCTCAACTATTTCCTTCCAAGAACGGATCCGTGGATGTTACCATCGCTGCTAGTTCAAGACGCGCCCGGCTCAACAGGTATTGAGCACATCGTACTGCGGACAAGATGCCCGAGACGAGCACGACGTGAACCAGGTAGTTCACCGCAACAACCGCCGGAAACAACTACACAATCCCCGCGCGTGCCAACACAGAGCTTTATGAGCTCACCTGCACCGGAAGACAGGACGACATCAGAGCAAGACCGTCAAGAAGAGCAACCTACCTCAACGCCCATCGGAGAACATCGACAGCGACAGTTGAGTTCAACCAGCGCAGAGGACACCTCGATGAGCGAAACACCGCCTACCCCGTCAATGGCATACAATGAGGAATCGCCTATTTCAAGTTTCACGGTACCTATCCCACCGAACCTGCAGACCGAGTGCTTTACCCCGTTGGCCCCGACGACGACTTCAGCGAATGCATCTACGGACAACAAGGACGCAATAAGACGCATACAAGCCATCGAAGCATTACCCTACGGCCAACCAGTGCAATACAGACGTGTACCTGGAGTTTCACAGCCAACAGAACGACGATACACCTTCGCTTGGACAGATGCACATCATTGCTTTCGTCACCCTACCACCGATGAGCTGGCCTACTGGAGCATCGTGAAGGACTTCCGACTACTCCCGGAGAACTGGCCACTAACCAAACCAGACTGCGTCGACTGCAAGACTATACGCGAAACCAGACGCGGCAGCATTAGATGGGATTGCACCTACTGCGGCAACCAAGAAGGGAAACTGAAGCGTTGCAGCGGATGTTAACTCGTCTACTACTGCAACACCGATCATCAGAGGACCGATTGGCCGGCACACAAAGAGTTCTGCAACATGGCCAAGCGGCATCCACTCATCAACCGATTTCGAGAAAGGGGAACGAGATACGATCTACTCGGCATACCAACGGACCAGCCCGAGCTAGGCGACCTCGCATTTCAACATCTGTTACGTTACCGTGAAGGTGGACCACACGCACCACTGTTCATAGACACACCCACAATGGTAGATATGGCGATGAGCCTAGATGAATTTACGACGAGGGGGAGACGTGTGGACCCCAGGACGGCCACAATGGCACAATCACACGCCCACCTTAACTTCACGGAAAACGAAGAAGACTACGAGGTGACCTCTTCGACACCGAATGCGAACTTAGCTGCGCTCGCCGCTACCACGCCGGACATACCCAACTTCGACGAAGCGTATACAATCAACGAGACGGACCCACCATGGACTATGCTCCCACCACCTCCAAGTGGAACAAATGAGACCGGACAAGAACAGCACGAACCCTACGGTGTAGGTGCAGCAGGCGAAAGATGGCGAGAACAACTGGAGAAGCAACTGAAACGCATACTCAACATACCCGACGCGCCGTCCGATGTGAAGCGTTCACCGCCTCCAGCACCATACACACCTGAAATAGAACCACTGTTCAACGACAACGTGAGACCACCGCTCAACTATTACCCACCTGCCGGACGTGTGGAAGCTGAAGAACTACGCGAAAGCCTACGACGTCATGACTACTCACACACATTCGAATTCGTGTTAATGGCAGACGTATTTGACGAATTAGAAGCAATAAGGGACCCGAAAGAAGATACCACAGACGTTGCAACCATCCCTGACGAAGATGCAACTGACGACATCGACGACCCGGAGCTCGACGACCCTGAACTTGAGAACTATCTCTACCCACCCGCCCTGGACTTCGCCAACGTACGCGAGTGGCAATACTACGTCAACAGGCATCCAGAGCTGGAATATTTGGAGTTCAAGAACATGGACGAATACAACAGATGGATGCAGGAGACAATGGACTTAGAACGGGCAGAGCTCAAGCGCCCTATGGTCAACTATGTGCTAATGGCCGACGGCAATCCCCCTGACGTGGTCGACAGCGCATGCAACCGATGGCTATTCCATGAGAAGGCGCCTATCGACCCCAAGTCTATCCGCGAAGAGAAACCGGCTTTCCTCAATAACATATCTGGTAAGACGCTTCCGGTGAGGACGCGGGCTACTGCCACTCCGACGTGGCTCAATGGTTATGGTCAATAGGTTAAACAGTCATTTCCCAACTCACTCATATCACCGTCATTACCATTCAACCTTGTTCCCACCCCACGCCTTGACCATGACATGCACAAAACAATCATCCATCAAAATGGTCAAGTATTCATCTATGACAAGCCCATAACACTTGACAAGAAGAACATACTAGCAAGGGGGAGGCTCAATTCACACTTGCTATACGAGTTAGATAAGCCAGGAATGACACCACTTGACCCTCATCAAAGATATATACCATACAGGTACAAGCAGAGAGAACAACTGTCACTGGCTGCAACCATCGACAACCTACCAGACCTTGCATTATGGTCAGTCAATCCTCTCCCATCACATGCACCGTACGATCCAATGATCCTACACAGAGCTCTGATGCATGCAAACCCACTCATAATGAACGAGTTTGCAAAGAGCGTAGGCAGACGCATCGCTGGCAAAGATTGGATGCGTCTGGTACGTGCATGTCATGGATGCAATAGGGGCAAACCTAACAAACCCCCTATGTACAGAGGTAACTATCTAGACCTAGAATATAAGCAAGGTGAAGCACTCAACATAGATTTCAGCGGCCCATTCCCCGTAATGTCAAGATACGGTAACTACTACAGAGGGGGAGTGACATGTTCTCGCTCTAAGTTTGCTTGTGACCTCTACACACCTACCCGCGAAGCTAAGCTTTACATGCCACATTTAACACGCATATTTGCTTTCTTTGAACGACAGTCAGGCAACAAACTAAAGCAGATAAGAGCAGATGGCGAGTTTGTCTCTAAAGTACTAAAAGACTATACAGACAAACACTGCATCATCCTCAAAACCACCACACGTAACGAGCCTAACATGAACCCCTTTGCTGAAAGAATGAATAGGACAGACGACACACGCGCACTAGCAGCACAGTTAGATGCAGGCCTGCCTAACACATTTTGGGAGGACACACATAAAGCGACACTAGCCATACGAATGGTCACGCCCCTTTGCAGAGGTAAGGACAAAGGAAAATCCCCTTGGGAATTGCTTATGGGCCGAAAACCTGTGCAATCGTTCGTGCAACCTTTCGGATGCCTCGCCTGGGTGAAAATGGAAACGACGAAAGCACAGCCTGTCGCCGTGCCAGGTACTCTCATTGGCTACAACATATTTCGTCGAGTCTATAAAATCCTCATTCACGACACCAAACAGACAGCCACAGTAGAAAAACGTAATGTTCGTTTCGATATAATGACTCGTGGCTACACATGCAAAATACCTGCACGACCTTGGCAACCACTACTAGTGTCGCACAACATAACATCCTCCACCTCGCCTCCTACCACTAGCATACCATCTACCCAGTCAGTCCAGTGGAAAAAGGAGGACCAACTGCCACAATTTCAGGACTCCAACACACCCAGTGGCTGGTGGCCAACAAACCAACTGCCACATTCCTCACAAAACACACTCGACACACTGGACGATGACACGACAACCCCACACACCACCAAGGCCACTTCAAGTCTTTATGTGCAACCAAGCCCATATTTTGGCTCACTCCATCCCCCACCAAATGCATTTGCTCCCACTCCAGCAACAACGGTTGCACAAGAGAAAAAGACGAACACAGCTCCTCGGCAAACGACACAACACAACAGAGCAACATCAAACCCAGCCCAACACTCCTCATCTGCACCACAATTCCCTCTACCAGATAGATGGAGTAGTAACAAGGGCATACCACAAACATGGGATGGTGCTGCAATAACTTCAACAAACATAGTTGCTGGGCCCAGGCTTAGGAAACAAACACCAGCAAACCACCCCACTCATATCGCACACATTATTGTTGCTCATGAGTTTGAAAAGAGGAGGAAGAGGAGGCCTTAGGACAGGACAGCTATTGTTTGCTCACAAGAGTGTTACATATCCCACAGAAAACCATAAAGTCACACCCTCAGGTACATGCTGCTCAACTAGCCGAGTTACAAGGTTTGTTCGAATGCAAAGCACTGCAATGGGTACCTCGAGCCGCAGCAATAACTGTCCATACAACATTTGTTGATGCCATAAAGACAGATGAGTCTACAGGTCAGGAAAAATACAAATCGCGACTAGTAGCTTTAGGAAATAGGATGAAAGAATACATTCATTACAATCCATATGAATGCTCTTCCCCCACCGCCCAACCAATGTTTCTTTTGCTACTAGTATCTTATGCTGCATTCAATGACCTCATGATCTCTCACCTCGACTTTTCACAAGCCTATTCCCATGCAGATATGAAGGACATTGCCTTCGCCTTCCCGCCTAAGGGGTACGAAAACAAAAGCGACCCTTCAATGATTCTATTGTTGAAGAAAGCACTGTACGGAACCCCAGGCAGGGCGAAGGTGGTTTGACCATGTGTCTACTAATGTGAGAAGTATAGAATATAAACAGTCAACATTAGACCCATGCATTTTCTTCCTACCTTCAGTCACAGGCAGACAGAAACTACCCCCCTATCTACTCCTTGCACTGATGACTTGCTCGTGTTTCATAATACCAAAGACGAGCACAATGCCCTGTTCACCAAACTGAAACATTCATTTAGAGTGAAGGACCTAGGACAAGTCAAAACATTTTGTGGCTTGAAGTTTGTTAGGACTTCAGAGGGCATAGTCATACATCAGCATGAATAGATTAAGGGCATGCTTAGGGATTTCAACTTCCAAGAAGCCAAGCCAGTCGCTACCCCTACAGCGACGACTCAGCCAGCAAAGAAGCTATGCTTCGGCGTTTCTCGCTCCCTCGCTTGCTTGGCGCCCTTCTCTGGCCTGCGACTCAGACTCAACCGGCCATCACCTACGCGGTCAACCACGCGGCGGTACTCGCATCAAAGAAGCCTGACGTGGCGTACTCAGCAATAGCTCGCATCCTCAGATTTCTGCGAACACCTAGAGGGATTTTCTTCCCATTTCGGACCCGCAGCTTCGAGCTTATATCGTATTCCGATGCCAACTTGGGCGCATGTGAGTACACGCGACGATCAAGAACCGGCCAACTGCACATGACGACTGGGCCCATCGCATGGAGTTCGAAGCGCCAACCCACAGTCGCACTATCGACTCAGGATGCTGAAACGATCGCCAACTCAACGACATGCCGAACAGCAATCGCGATATTGCATATGTGCAAGGACGTTGGAATTCCGTTGCCGACGCCATCAACTATCAATAACGACAACCGGGGGGCGGTCCTGAACGCAACGAACGGCATGGCCACTGATCGCACACGCCACTTAGCACTCAAACACCATTACGTGGTAGAACGAGTACGGGCTGGCGAAGTGATCGTACGACACGTTTCGACGAAGGACAATCTGGCGGACATGCTGACGAAGTCACTACCGACGCCACGTTTCTTGGAACTAGTCGCACAGTTTACGGTGTTGCTCAAGGACGCTTTACCGCAGTTTGAGGTTTAATGCATCTAGCTTTTACAGACACTTAGGATGAATTTATTCAACAGACTTGATACACCGCTGGAAGGACCTGCATCCTTTGATGCTTACGAATTATTTTTTTTCATTTTTAGTGTTAATGCAACATTAACATGTATCATACTTCATCATCATGAATCGCTAGTTTACATATAGTTTCATATGGCCAATCATGTTAGTAACTTAAAGATAATATACCGTTATTCACAATTAGTTGCCAGTTAGTATAGATTGGCCCATACTGAATCATCACTTGAATTTCTGACCACAAGATCAGTATATAAATTTGTGGTATTTATTTCACTATAAATTTATGGTAAATTAGATTGAGTTTCAGTCATTGGTTTCTAACCATTTATTAAATTCATTATTGTTCCTTCAACCTTTGATCAAAGTGCCTCAGCGCAAACGATTATTCAAGTATCCGGAGACTAATGTCTACTAGTGTACTTACTTACCCAACCCGTATCACTACCGCGAACGCTTCGCGGGCTGGCACTACCTTAGCACCATCGACATGGTCGACGGCTTTACGCATCTGCGACTCAATCCAGATGACGGCAGCCGCGACATTCTCGCTGTTTGGACACCCTTAGGACTCCTAGTTCCTAATTTTATGTCTCAAGGTGTTCACCGCGCCCCAGGAGACTTCCAACGCGCTATGGACAAGTTCTTCAACCACTTGGACTTCTGGAATATATCCGCCTCGGCCTACCTCGACGACGTCACAGACGGCTCCAACGACTTCGACACCCATCTTCACGAGCTCCGCTGCATCTTTCAAGCTATGCGAGACTCCAGCATTCATGGGTCGGCCCGCAAACTACGCTTAGGTTACGGCGAACTCAACATCTTGGGCAAGCGCTGCAGCAAGAAAGGTATCGCCGCGGACATTTCCAAGGTCGACGCCATCCTCAAGCTGGCTGATCCATCCAACGTTTCTGAAGTCCGCTCAGTCTTAGGTATGACCAACTTCATCCAGGCTCATATCCCCGACTATTCCCGGTTAGTGGCACCCCTCACCAATCTTCTCAAGTCCACTCACGCTCGGCCATCAGGTGCCCCTTACCTGACCAGAGATGAGCGGAAATGCATGAGGAACCTCCGCCGTGTCCTTACTAACTCCCCAACCTGGTTAAGTACGAGCCGTAACAGCTCGAAGAGGTGGAACTCGGTCTCGTAGACAATTTGCTTGGAAGCTGGCTTCAGGAGCACGTAGTCCGTGGGCCTAATCGCTTGCGCGTTGTCGATAGAGAGGTTGAGTTGGGCCGCGACCTCGTTGGCAAGAAGCAAGTTCATACCATCGGGGAGGTGGTTCGAAATTTAGCGGGGACGTTGGGGTCGCCGAGACGAATAGCTCATTGCCTTCAACAAGGACGGCATTGATACCCACGGATGAGCGTGCGTCGACGGGCGGAAGAGACACGATCTCGAATCCATGGTGTAGTACCCACTTGAGGAGGGCCACGCCTTTGCAGTTGCATGCTGAGTCCAAAACGCACGAAGTCTTACCGATGCATTGCTTCTCACGACGCTCTACAAGTGTACCAACACTGCCTGGCTTACTCCTGGTAACCTGCCATGTTCGCCAATCCACGTCATGACGATCCCCTGTCGCGCCTCCGTGAGCACAAGAGGAAATGTCTGGATGCGTTCACCATCCTGAGCGTCCATCATGGTCTCCTGCCCTCTGAGAAGAAATTCCTGAAGGAAGTTGAAGAAGGGAAGTCAACTCCTCTCACTACGGACCTCTCTTGGACGCAATCAACGCAGTTCCGAGAAAACCTGTTCACCGCCTACTCTGGTGAATACCGTAACATTCTACTCAAGGCAGTGAAAGACAAGCAAACTAATTTGCTTCGTCTTCCATTTTTACCGACACCTGCCCTCAAGCTGATGTGTAGCCCAACGTGACAGCCCACGACATCTACCAGGAGTACCTGGGACCTGCAGGCTCTGCAGCACAGCACGAAGCTCGCTGGAACGCAACTGGGTACCATCATTCCTCTTGAGGAATTTGTTAACCATTTGCCTGTTTCGACTTCGATCCCTGGGGCGCCTGGATCACTTTCACGACTGGTACTTCCTACTTTTACAAGTACTCCCATCACCGTGCCCCCATCGAGCCTGACTAGTATGACTCAGCAGCGGCTTTGGGAAGCATCCCTTTGGGGCCTACGCCACCGAGTCATCCATCGGCGAGCCCCACCACCCCAGCTGTCCCACTGCCTACTGCAGCATCGTCCCCCGTGGCAACTCCAACGACGGCCTTTACTCCAGTTGCGATACCGGCTAGTGCAACAGCATTAGCCCCCATCAGTCGGGTACCTCCAATAACACCAGTCGATCCATTTGCCCGCCCTGGTAGCCTAGCGAGTGGAGCTACACCCCTGCCCCGGCATGAACCGCTTCCATCACTGGGATCACTCCTTGCAGCGCGCCCCGTGCCACTGGTCAGTCGCATTCTGTTCATGTCGGATCCAGCCTTCACGTCGCCACTCCGACCGTCGAGCGGCCTCCTTGGACCTACGCCGGCCTTCCCGACGCAGACAACAACTATCCCGTCGAACGCTCCGACTGGCTCGTCAGGTTCAGCACCTACCGACACCCGTACGGCCAACGTCTCGCTGAGTACAACGTTGCAAGGTAGTCGCATCACGCTGAGCCCCCTTTTCCCCGTTGCCGAAGAATCGGGCCCGACCTTGTCCGCTGCCGGTTCAAGCCCCTCGGTGGAGCCTCCGAGACAGAAGCAACCGCGACTATGGCTCCTACGAGTTCGTCATCGAGTTCATCATCGAGCTCCTCCTCAAGCTCGTCATCAAGTTCATCGTCCAGTACGGCGACTGAAACCTTGACGCCATCCCCATCTACGGAGACAGTCTTCGTCCGTCCTCGGATGACTGCACCATTCGCCGTCACCCACGAGCAATAAATCCCCTTCGACATCGTCGGGAGGAAGGATCCTGCGATCAACCACCGCCGCTGGTATACCACCCCGCACCTTGCATATGATGACTCGAGTCCGATCCCTATTTGTGACGACCCGTCCAGCAATCGCGCCGACCGCTGACGCCGCAGCTTAGGCCCGTGATCTCGCGTTCAACCTGCAGCTGAACAACTTGGCGATGCTTTTGGCCTGCAACCGTATCATCGACACGGTACACAAGTGGGGAGACAAAGCTGCAATGGCCCTAATGGACACGTACTGGGCCCGCTACATTCGTGTTACCAACGACCGCACCCTCGTCCGGTGCACCATCCCTTACATGCTCATCGAATATTTCATGGAGCTGTTTAAAGGACGCTTGGACAAGGGAGACACGAAGCGACCAGCCATGCAAGCCCTCAAGCTTCGACGCTTCAAGAAGGAAAGTCTCGAGGCTTACGTCAACAGGTGCATTACCAGCTACGACACTGCCTACGCCGCTGGCTACTGGACGGCCGACGCAAACCAAGTTCGCGACGTGTCCCGGATGCTCACCCCTATGGAACGCGATCGATGGACTCGGTATGCTGCCGAGGTAGTCTCAACACGCTTGGCATCGCCCCGCGACCTCGCCGACCTTCTCCCCTGGACCAACTCCCTCGACCTCCACGTCATGGAGGAATATTGACAATGGATGGAGAACATCACGAAGCCCTCGACGGCCGCCACCTACAAGCGACAGCGCGATCGCCCGACGCCTTCTGCTTCCCCTCGTGATCCACCCGCCAAGGTAGACACCCGCCAGAGGAACAGACAGCGCAAGGCGCAACAGGAGAACAAGCCAAGCGCCCGCCACGTCAAAAGCGCAAGGCCGACGCCATGTCGATGGCCCAACCGGCTACATCACCGGATCGCGGGCGCCCCAACAAGCGGACCAAGACGGACAAACCGCCTCCGACTACGAAGAAGACTGCAACACGCCCGCCCCTCACCGGCGCGAATGCGATCGCCATCCCTCCGAAGAAATCTTCAATGGTCACGGTTGCCACCAAGTCCACCCCGAGCTCACCGAAGCGTCCACCCTTTACCGGAGTCCCATGTGCCTACTGCAAGGAACATAACCAGTTCCTTAAGCAAGACCAGACCCCAAAACATTCGTTCGATCAATGCAAGCTTCGCCAGCAGCGTTGTCAGGACGAGGGCAAACATTGCAACTGGAAGCCATCCTCGCCTGCCACGCGCAATCCGCCTCGGACTTTCCACATGACGACGCGCCCATCGCCTCGAACAACACGACGTCCACTCCGCATCTGCACGATCCCGACGGTCGTCTGCGGGAGCATCTACGTACGCAAATCCCTTGGGTCATCACTTCACGAGGAGAGAGGGTGATCTCGCTAGGTGATAAGTGGGTGACCCTAATACAAACAAAACCAGACACATATTGTGTTGGTTGACTGCATAGAGTGTAGAAGAGCAGAGAGAGGACACAAAAATGCAAAGACAGGTGAACGATCTTCCTCAAATATGTGTTTTTGATGACCTCTGATCTCCTACGTTCGTTGAGTAGTACCTTGCTTGTAAAAGGTGCTTTCAAATCGACCTTTCGACAGGGCACACATAACTCTGTGTGTGCAGTTTCCACTTGAAAGGAAAGAATTGTGAGTTTGGATACAACCAAGGGATAATTACACAACGAACTCTTATTAAAAGTCTCTATGGTTGCATTAAGTCCTGACTCCTAAGAGCAGGTGAAATACCAGTAAATAGCAGAGAGGTCACTTCGTTTATTTAATGCAAAGTACGAACACGAATGAACGTAGATTGTGAGTTGGTGAGCTTGCGTACCTTGAAACAGCTGTAAAGCACTTGAAGGATGGCTTCAAGTCCGACTTATAATTTCAAGTGTCCGAAGTTTGCATTTGGAAAAAGTTTTCTCAGTTATGGATGTAAAAAGTTTCAGTCACTCTGGTTTCCTTGTCCACAATTGCAAATTTACCGCAGCGTGCGTGTTTCACGGGAAATCAGGGGTAATGCAATAGAGTGGGAAAAAGGCTACAGTTAATCTTTTCTAAAAAGAACTTTGACTTGATCGTTTGAATTTTTCTGAACGAAATTGAAAACTGGTTAGTGAAGTCGAAACGTCGTGCAGAGGAAAATCTAACGGGCCGGTCAAAAACAGTGAAAAGTCAACGGTAGTGATTTTGAACGGTCGTTAAAGTGCTCAGTCTGATAAAATTATTGATAATTCCGTTTACACTTGATTAAAATCCATTGATTCCACATTATCCCCCAGTTGGTCTCGTCGGCGCCAAAAAGATTTTGGACGAGTTCCCTCGTGTAAAATTGTCACTTTATGACCGTAAATACTTGCCGCTCGATGCCCCCAACCAAAAATACAATTTTGCATAAGTTTCCTTGTGTAAAATTGCCAATCTGTTACAATAAACACTTGCCGCTCGATGCCTCCAACCGATACGATTTTGCATAAGTTTCCTTGTGTAAACTTGCCAATCGGTTACAGCGACGAAGCGGAGAGAAAGGCGACTGAAGCTGAACGAGGAGAAGCAGAACGCGCCGCTGCGGCTGAACGAGAGGAAGCAGAACGCGCTGCTGCGGCTGAGCGAGAGGAAGCAGAACGCGCCGCCGCCGCTGAACGAGAACTAAAACGCGTTGCTGACGTGTTAACAGGAAGATGAGGGCAACGAACCCTCTACTCGACCGCCCCCATTCATCTCTCCAAGGTCGACTCAAACGACGCCCTCCTCGAGCAGGATATCAACTTCTCACTCGTCACCGGCCCCGTCGTGTCCTTCGCTCTGGCCTCTTCGGCGCTACCTCAGGTCACTACATGCAGATGTTGCTACGCCACCATCAAGCTAGCCCCGCACGCCGCTACATGTATATCCTGTCACGACCCACTGGAGTACCGACCGCCGACCAAGCTACTTACGCACGCAAGCTGGCAGTGAACTATCATATAGCCAACACTCCGGTTCAGCTGGCCATCATGCACGCCATCGACAACGTCCGCACGTGGGGAGGTAAAGCTACAGCCGCCATCATGGACGCCTGTTGGGCCCGCTTTGTTCGGATCTGACCGATTCGGTCCAGCAGGTATGGTGTTCCCTGTCGCTGATATGGTTACAGTTCATCCGCGACCTTATACATGGCCGCCTGGACAAGCACGACACGCGCAAGTCAGTCCTTTAGGCCCTCAACCTCCGTCATTTCAAGAAGGAGCAGCTCCTGGCATACATCAACCGGTGTATTACGTACTACAACGCGGCGCACGTGACCGGCGTGATCATCTGCGACGCTAACCAAATCGACGACTTGGGCTGCATGCTGACCCCAATGGCATGGAGCGTGACCGATGGAATACGCAGGCAGAATAGGTCAGGTTTGCCTTGGCAACGGGCTAGCCACGCAACTTGGACGACCTCCTTCCGTGGGCCAAGACACTTGACCCAAACATCATGGAGGATTATTGGCTATGGATGGAGATTCCAGTCCGGACCGACACCGACGATCCGGGAACGCGTAAAAAAGACTCCGCTCGCCCAGGACAGCCAGCCAACCGCGCAAACCGTAGGAGACGCCAACCGCCTCGTCAAGCCAAAGCGTCCATGGAAAACGCGAACCCCAACCCCCTCCTCGGCAGAAACGCAAGGCTGACTCCATGGCCATGTCTCAGAACGCCCCTCCACGTGGTTTGACTCGCCCCAACAAGCGCGTCAAGATAGATCAACCAACAAAGCAGGAACGCGTGGACAGGAAGAAGCCGGCACCACGTCAGCACCTCACGGGAGCCAACGCGGTGGCGATTTCTCTGAAGAAGTCATCCATCATGGGCTACGACCAAGTCCGACCCACGTGCACCGACTAAACCGTCAGCCCCGGTCAAACGCAAACCTTTCACGGGAGTCGCTTGTGCCTACTGCAAGGAGCACATTGTCAACAACTTCTTGAAGAAGGACCAGGTACCCAAACACTCGTTCGAGGAATGCAAGCTTCCTCAACAGCGCTGTCAAGATGAAGAGAGCACTGTGGTTGAAAGCCGACGGCGGCCGTAGCCCGCAGCACTCCGCGCGCTTTCCGCATGTCATTGAACACCCGGTCTCGCACATCCTCTCCGTCGCTGCCGACGCCCTCTCCACTTCGGATTGCGACTATCCCGACAGTGGTCAACGGAAGCGTCTGGCTGACTAAATGGCCTCTCCTCAGCTCACCCATCGGCAAAACATCATGCGTCTTGGACTCTGCGTGCAACTGCAAGGGTGTGGCCCGCCTCGCGTGGGTAATGTACCATGGCTTCACCATCAGTCCACTATCCCCTGTGGAGGCGCGCTCATCCGTCTGCATTGACGCGAATCTTACTGACGGCATCGAACTTTAAAATTTTTGTATCGGCCACCCCGACGTGACCACTTCATGCGATCACCATTGATGTGTCGACTCATCTCCCCGATGGCATGAACCTACTCTTCGCCAACGAAATGGCGGCTCAGATCAACCTGTCCATCGATGACGCCCAGAGGATCAAGCCGACTGACTACATGCATTTGAAGCCCAAGGCGAAGCAGATCGTCTACGAAACGGAGTTCCATCTCTTCCACATGCCGCTTCAGGTGGGCGATCGACTACTGGCTACCGTCAGCTACGTCGCCCGTCCACCCTGGCCAAAGCGATCTCCTACCCCATGTCCAAGATCCAACAGATATTCAAGAACCGCGCGGGCACACAAGCCACGGGCTCTTACGACCTCCTGTCAACCTCGCGAGCCCACCTTTACGGACGCACCGTCAACTTCTTCATGATGCATAAGCGCCAACCAAGCGAGGCGACGTCAAGGAGGTTGAAAAGGAAGACGAAGAGTAGATCGAGGAGGAGGATGACAAAGGGGAATCCGACTTCGATGCAGACGAAGACGAGATCTCCTTCGGGAGCCCGCCACCAGCCACTTAACCCGCATCAGCCATCGCCAAGCGGACCCGCGCGCAAGACAGCAAGTCCACCGGCCCCAAGCGGCAGAAGACGCAGGCAAGGAATGGACGAGGGTGGATATTGGTGGTTCGTTCAAATTCCCACGGACTTCATGGCAATTTTCACAGATCTGCAATTTTACATAAGGAAACTTATGCAAAATCGTATTGGTTGTATGGATTGAGTGGCAAGTATTTACGGGCACCGATCTTCAATTTTACACGAGAGAACTCATGCAAAATCGTATTGGATGGAGGCATTGAGTGGCAATTGCAAGTATTTACGGGCACCGATCGGCAATTTTACACGAGAGAACTCATGCAAAATCGTATTGGTTGGGGGCATCGAGTGGCAAGTATTTACTGGCAACTTTGAGTTCTGCTGCGGTGGATGACCCTCCGGACGCAGAGTCTTGCGGAATAGGTGCCAAAGTGCTGAAGTTTGAGCTAGATGCAGATGGCGTTGAACCAGGGGCCACGCGCGAGGGTGTCAGCGGATGGCCGAGGAGGGCCGCGGCGAACGAAGCTGCCGGGTTGAGCGTCGAACTCGAAGTGAGTAAGCTGATATCGTAGGGTATGTCAGCAGTGGCGTTGAAAGGCAGGATAGATGGCCTCAACACTGGTGTAACAGTAAACGCTGGGGTAAGGGTCGGGGCTGGCGTCGTTGGTACTGGCGTAGCCACTGAAGGGGGTATAGTCGTTGAGGGGTGACTCGAGGGAGTCGGTCCCGCAGAAGAGCTTCCCACGGGCGGTAAAGCAATTACCAGTCAGGCTCGATGGGGAAACGGATGTGGCACCAATAGTTGAAGTTGGGTGCGCTGTTACCGGAAGTGACCCTAGCAGTTCAGCTGTAGAAGTCGTAGCTGGATAATAGTTATGAAACATTTCAACTGGATAACGTTACTAATGTCGTTCCAGAGCTTTTCTGCGATCGCCAACGACCCAGTGGGCCCCAGGTACTGTGAGCAGACCTCAACATCTGTCCAGTCTGGATTACGGAGCAAGTCTAGGCTTGCTTGAGGGGCAGGGACCTGTGGCAGCCATGTAGCCTTGTCCTTGTGATTCTTGCGAAGTATGTCTCGTTCGTCACCCACGTAACTGGTTAATAAATCGTCGACAAATTGAATAGTTTGAGTACGAGATAGATTTGCATGGAGACGAGTAGTCTTCCCAGCCTTGATTTCGTCTTGAAACTTCTTATCGCTAAGTAGATTGTCAGTACGAGTGCCCAAAATAGGGTAGGGGTCCAGACATCGTCGCTTGTGTTCGTTGTATTTGGAGACTGGATCGTCGTGACGCGATTGGTTCCACATAGGGACGTGCCAGGTACAGACCAGAACGCAGTACAGTGACTGGAGAGTACTGTGTGCAGCGGAGGGGTGATCTCCACGCCGTAGGTAGGGGGTGACCCTAAAACAACAAAACCAGACAGTGTTGGTTGACTGCATAGTGTGTATGAGGATAGAGGAGGGACACAAAAATGCAACGGCAGGTTAAAAATCTGTTAAAAAATATGCGTTTTTGATTACATCTGTCCTAATACGTTGCTGTTCAACCACTTCTGAGGGAGAGGATCTTTCCAAATCGATCTGTCGACAGAACACACCAACTCTGTGTTTGTAGTTTCCACTTGGAAGGAAAATTCGAATTGTGAGTTTGTATACAACTCTTCAGTTGGTCAAGTACAACGAACTCTTAATAAAGAACACTATGGCTGCATTGAGTCCTGAATCGATGAAAGCAGGTGAAATACCAGTAAGTAGCAGAGCGGTCACTTCGTTTATTTACGTAATTTCGTACCAGTTGCAGACTTGAATGCAACTTACGATCGAGTGTGAGTCCTAGATTGTGAATCTCCAATCATCAAAGCTTTGTCTCGAGTCTAACAGTCATTGAAAGGGTAGTGTCGGGTTGGTGAACTTGAAATACCAACTCGATTCTCGAAGTGTAAGGGGAAATGACTGGGACGGATGTAAGAAACAGTCAAACATTACCTCTCGCTACCTTGTCAGAGGGGGTAGTAGGCAGCCGTTCCCGCTACAGTGATTTCCGCCGCCCGCTTCGCTTGCGGTTTATCGGAGAGGGTGTCCGTGAGCAGAACTCCCAGCTATTTGTAGTGGTCGGTGACGTTGAGAACCTTGCCCCGGAACCTCACGCATGGGGGCGACTTTTTTGACTTGGCGTGCCCGTATATCGGCATGAATTCCGTCTTGCCCGGTTTCAGGTTGATTTCAAGCCGATAGTCCTCCACGAATGTCGCCACGACATTTACAATCTGTTGAAGCTCCGTGACACTATGCGCAATTACCGCAACGTCGTCGGCGTAAAGCAGGGTCCGTATGTCTTCGATGCGGTTGAGGTCCTCGATCTCCAACTCTTTCGCGATTCGGACCGTTAGCTCATCCATGAAGACGTTGAACAGCGACGGTGACAACGGCGACCCTTGCTGAACTCCCATCTCTTCCAGCACTTCACCAGTGAGTTCGCCATCGACTAGCACTCGCGATGACGTTCTTCGGTAAAAACGCCGCAGAATGCGATAGAACTTGCCCTGTACCCCCATCTGGGTTAGCCTCTGAAACAACCCGGCCCGCGAAACCGTAGGGAATGCATTTCTCAGATCCACGAACAAAACGAAAGAACGGAGGCCAGCTTGTTGTCTAAGGCGCAGACGCTCCTTAAGGACAAAAATCTGGTCCCCCGTACTACGTTTTGGCCGGAACCCACCCTGCTCTGGGCGAAGCCTGCCCGGCTGATCGATGAAAGCCGTAAGCCTCGCCGCCATAAGGGACAGATACATCTTACCCAGACAGCTCAGAATCGCGATGTCTCTCCAATTTTCCGGATCGGTTGGGTCGCCTCCTTTTGGGATGTTGACGATAATCGCTTTGCCCCAGTCGCTGGGGGTGTATTTGCACGATTTCAACCAGTTGAAGAAGCGCACCAGAAATCTAACAATCCGCGTGCCTCCGTACTTGAGCATCTCGTTCTTGATCTTATCCGGTGAGCACGCTTTGTGATTCTGGAGATTTTCCTGGCAGAGCTCCACTTCCTTCTCGGTGTAATCATAGTCCAGCGGGCCCGTCTCAGTCCGGATCTCCTCGGCTTGCGCCATGGCCTCGAATTGGTCGCGCAGGTTGTCGTTATACTGGAAGGTTTCGCGGGCCTTCCGCTCGGGCTCAATCCGCGCTGCTTCCTCATCGGAACCGACTTCCTCTACACATGCATCCTCCAAAAACTGGTTTTCTTTGGGGACCACCATACGTCGGCGGTATTCTTCCCATTCTTGTAGTTTTTCCCGGAGTGTGCATGCCAGAGTGCCATCGGGCTTCCGAACAGGAGCAGAAGCTTTGGACCGCCGAACCCCGCCCAAACGCTTTGACAGCTTCCAGTACGTGGCCATGGTAGCGCTCCTGAAGTTGGCAGCGGTGTCATTCTGGACCCGCTTCCACGCTTGCTCCTTCTTCTCCTTGCATAACCTTCTGACCGCCTTCCTCGCTTCTTTATATCTTTGCCAGGCCTCTCGGTTGGCCTCATTCCTTCGCCAGAGGCCGTATGCCTCTCTCCGTCGCGCAATCGCTTCCCTAAGACCCTCATCAAACCATGCATTGGTAAACCCTGGCCTAATCACCCGAACTCCCAAGACCTTCGCGGCTGCGCCCGTGAAAGCTCGGACCACTAAGCTAGCGACCCTGTCTACCTCCTGCTGAAGCTCATCCGGGTCCTCCACTGCTGATAGATCTGGGAGGCCATCTGGCAACAGCCCCGATATACCAGCTGCAAAGGTCTCGTCGTACTTCAACCTAAGCTTAGACAGCTCACTCTCCTTACCCTCAACTACCCTGCCTATCAAGCGCTCTGCCTTGAATGCTTTGTACCTCTTAACTTGCTTTTTGGGGGGTGGCTGTCCCCCCCAGACCAGTTCCGCCCACACAGCTTTGTGGTCGGTATCAAGGTCTACCTCGTCGACGCCGAAGCTTGCCTCCTCCGCCAGCTCGGAAGAGACGCAGATGTAATCCAGTAGATGCCTTCGTCCACCTACATTTTCCTGCCTAGACCACCAATATTTGTCCCCCCGTGGTTGCGAAAACCCACTGAGATTGCGCAACCCCGTGGCAACAAGCATCGCAGCCAGCAACTCACCATTCTCACTCCTAACCCCTCTACCCCTCTCATCTATCTCGCCAAAGGGGCCCACCACTCCCTCCTCCCGCGCTATTCTGGCGGGCCCCAGCTTAGCATTAGCATCACCAACCGTAACCACATGACCTTTGGTGGCGAAGTAGGAGACGGCCGCCTGCCACGCCTCATAGGCTGCAATAGATTCCTCTCGTTGATTTTCTTGGGGGAAGTAGCCGTTGCCGACGAACACATCCGACGCCGTCGCGCTCCCAGACGACAGCCTCACCCACAATTGCTGTGGGTGTGGAACAGGCGCCTGTACAATGGTAGCGCACGGTGCCAGATAGTTGGCCACCAACGTCAAGACTCCTCCCAAGAGACGCGAGCCCGCACCAGTTGCAGCCGCTTTGCCGAGGACTGCGAAGCCGTCGACTTGGAGCTTCTCCACCTTCTGCGACGATAGGTTGTGCTCCTGGACTCCGACGATCACCCAGCCTCGCTCCTTGTAGTGCTCCGGCCATTCCCCAAAGCCTGGGTTATCCGCACCCACTTTGCCTTGCCAATTATGTGAGGCCACCCTCAGTGGGAAGCCTTTCACAAATTGGGAAGAACGAAGCTGGTGCCGATGCCTGCGCTTCGGTTGAGCCCGCCTGGAGCCCTCCGCCACCCTCCACGGCCCATCCTGCACCCTCCGCCCCAGCTCCCCAGCTCCCGCATCCCGCCCCACTCCGCCAAGGGAGATTCACCGCTTGAGGCTTCGCCCTGGGGCTCGTCGACTTCCACGTCGAGCACCCAGCCAAACCCCTGCTTGCGAAGCTCCCTCTGCATCTCTACATACTGGGCACCCCCCCGTGCAGCCCGCTGCTTCTCTCTTTCCCGGAAAGTCCTACCCGTCGCAACGTGAACCTTTCCCGTGAAGAACTTACGCTCCCGCAGCAGCCGCACCATCTTCTCCGCCTCCTCACAAGACGCACATTTAATCCGCAAATGCCGCCCGCTACCTCTGCCCGCGAATTCCACCTCGACTTCCCCGAGACCGAGAATTCGGAGCTCTCGCGCCATGACCACTGTCTGAGAGACATGCGATAGCCCCCATACTATGCAACATCTCTTATCCAGCTCATTTCGTACCTTCCTCCGCCGCCTCCTCGGTGGCGGTACCGCTTGCCACACGCCGTGACCAGACCTTTCCGGACGTGACTTCTCTTCCGAGGTTGGGGAGGGTGATCGAGATGCAACAGGATTGCTGGCTCTACGTGATTCAGGTTGCCCGTCAGGTACGCGAGCACTCGACCACCCCACCCCGGCCGAGTAGCCATCGCCACCCCCAGGCGCACTCCCACGGGGAACGTCTAAACCTGAAGGATTACCGCCTTGACCCATAGGGCCGCGCTCTTCGCATAAGAACCTGACATAAGTGGTATGGGACCCCGGTGCCGCAATGATCGAGTTGTAAACTCGATAAATGAGGACCCAGGTGGGGTTATTTAAAGCTCAACCCTTAAAAAGCATACGTGTACGTATGTATAGGAATACACACAAACACTCACCTGCATCCGTAACCAGGCACGAGGCAGGACCCGCTGTGCATCATCGAGGTAGGTGTCGTGGCAAACCACCCTGCGTCCGATAAACGCTGCAAGTGAGTCATCTACCGAGAGCACAGAGTGACAGGCCCGTGCACGTGTACCCACCACCCCATAACCCTCCTCCAGAGCAACCCCATGGCATCCGCAGGATGAGCACGAAGAGTGCTGAGAGAGAGGGTGAGCCAGGAGCCCCGCTCCGGTCCGTCGTTACTTTGGTCATTTAGTCGTTTCAAGGCTTGTGGTAAGGTGTAGGGCCTCTCGCCTTCGTACAAACTCCGACCGACAGTAGTTTGGTTGACCATCCTTCGCGGTGACCCTCTGAACACAACCCCCTCCCCCAGTGCCCACCCCTTGTGATTCCAGAGGCCACCCCGAGCCAAGAGCCATGAGTATGATGAGCAACTCACATGAGTTACTCTCAGTAATTGGGACCCGTCTCATAAATCAATGGAACGCTTATCGTGCGCCCCTCATAGGCTCAGCCCGCCCATGTGAAAGCTAGGCCTCGCCCAAAGCAAAGCAAAGCAAAGCAAAAAAAAAAAAAAAAAAAAAAAAAAAAAAAAAAAAAAAAAAAAAAAAAAAAAAAAAAAAAAAAAAAAGAGAGAGAGAGAGAGAGAGAGAGAGAGAGAGAGCGAGCGAGCGAGAGCGAGGCCGCCGTGGCTCGCCCGCAATCCAGCTGGGTGCACCTCGTCACAACCACTCATCGGCGTGAGCTCATAGCTGTGTGCGACATAGGTACAAGAGCAAGAGGAGAAACAGTGTGCCAGCGTGGATGTGTGGGTGAGGCAGTGCGGTGAGGCAAAGCAGCGATGCCAGTCGAATCCCTGGAGACGGAACCTAGCATCAAAAACATCGTATAAGTCTACCCCAGGCCTCCATCCACCGAGTGGTGAGCTCGATAAAAGAAGACCCGAGTGGGGTTATTTAAAGCTCAACCCTTAAAAAAGCATAAACATGTACGCCGCCAGGAACCCAACAACAATAACATAGCAGCCAGGACCCAACAACAATAACATAGCAGCCAGGAACCCAACAACAATAACATAGCTTCCGTAACCAGCCTTCAGGAACCCGCCTCAGTTACCCGCCCCCGTAACCAGGCCAGAGACGTGACGTACTATGCATCATTGAGGTGTCGTGGCAAGCCACCCTGCGTCCGATAGAAGCTACAAAAGAGTCATCTACCGAGAACACTAAGTGACAGGCCCGGTCACATGCACCCAACACGTCCCGACCCTCCGCCAGAGCATCCCCATGGCATCCGCAAAGTGAGCACGAGGGGTTCTGGGAGAGAGGGTGAGTCAGGAGCCCCGCGTCCAGGCAGTCGCTACTGTGGCAGTTGAGTGATTTCAAGGCTTGTGGAAATGTGTGGGGCCTGTCGCCTTCATACCCACTCATACCGACAGTAGTTTAGTTAACCAACCTGTCCAGTGACCCACTGAGCCCAACCCCCTCCCTCAGATAACCCCCACCCCCCGCACTCACCCCGAGTGATACCAGAGGCCACCCTGAGCCAAGAGCCGTGAGCGTGTTGAGAGAGCTTCTCTCAGTAAAAGTTCCCGTCTCATGAATCAGTGGAGCACTGATTATGTACCCCTCATAACAAGCTGCCAACGGCCCCAACTCCGCCGTGTGGCGGTGACACCCAACCATGTATTGGTGCCCCCCAAAATAATAGTAATAATAATAATAATAATAATAATAATAATAATAATAATAATAATAATAGTGCTTCTCTGTCAATGGCTGATGCATTTCTGCACATGCGCCTCCATCGTCTCACCCGTGAGGGGAGTACGAAGAATTGACGATAGGCTCTAATGACACCCCCGCAAGGGCAGTTCCAACACTTCCAGACGGACCGGTATGTTCAATGAAAATACTGGTGGCACCGACGGGAATCGAACTGGCGACAGGGCCCAGATGGTAGAACTTGACCACTGGGCTATCACGGTGTCCATAATAATAATAATAATAATAATAATAATAATAATAATAATAATAATAATAATAATAATAATAATAATAATAATAATAATAATAATAACAATAGTAATAGTAATAGTAATAGTAATAGTAATAATAATAATAATACTATATCTGAGGCGTACTGATGCAGCTAATGGCATATCCTCAACGGACATAAGCCTCCAATACCCTTGTTCGAGGTCCTCCACCCCCCCGTGTCAGTCTCTCGCCTGATGATCGGGGCCACCGATGGAGCTCCTGAGGGCAAGACTGCACTAAGCCGAGGTTATTCCGCAGTCCCAGCAACCTCTTGCAAGACGTCACCGAATGTGCAAGTGCATACACCAAGCGCGGTTGCTAGAGCTGCCTCGAAACCCCACCCATAACAATCTGGTGTCTGCTGGGTCCTGGGCTATCAACCAGCATATGCGGAGTTTAAGATCTTTTACGCGCGCAACGACCCTCCTCCCCAGCATCTACCACCAAAGGGTTATGAGTTGGCGTCACAGTTTAACGCCTTGAGGCCATTGGGCTGGAACTCTGTTTAGCAAGTGTGACTAGGTTTTTTCATCGGGATTTCCCTCAAATATGTCACAGTCAACACTCCAAGGAATAATAATAATAATAATAATAATAATAATAATAATAATAATAATAATAATAATAATAATAATAATAATAATAATAATAATAATAATAATAAAATAATAGTGCTTCTCTGTCAATGGCTGATGCATTTCTGCACATGCGCCTCCATCGTCTCACCCGTGAGGGGAGTACGAAGAATTGACGATAAGCTCTAATGACACCCCCGCAAGGGCAGTTCCAACACTTCCAGACGGGCCGGTATGTTCAATGAAAATACTGGTCCAGAAATAGACCGGTATGTTCAATGAAAATACTGGTGGCACCGACGGGAATCGAACTGGCGACAGGGCCCAGATGGTAGAACTTGATCACTGGGCTATCACGGTGTCCAATAATAATAATAATAATAATAATAATAATAATAATAATAATAATAATTATAATAATAATAATAATAATAATAATAATAATAATAATAATAAAGAAAAGTGAAAAACAAATGTGTGAAGATTTTTCCATAACAGTGCTGAAACAGCACAACCCATAAAGCATCAACAGCGACAGAGGACCAAAAATTAGTTTCTGCTAGTCTTGCTGATTGAGGTCAGTGTTGTTACCCGGCATGGTAACGGACAGACGTACCTTTTTGCATTATCAGTGTTTACACGTTTTGATACCGTGAATGGCACGAGGTTGATCATCCAGCTTGTAAGATAATATGAAAATTGCTTTCCTTTTGTGACTTATATTTGTTCGTTTCCGTGATCAGAAAGCTGGAGTAGCTGGGCTGGCCAACAGACAGACAAACAAACAGGTAGACAGACAGACAGCGGAAAGACGCAGACAGTCACAGACAGACAGGAAGGCAAATAGACGTATAAGCATTGTAGTGAATAGAAGAAAGCAAATGTCTGTAAGACAGGAGTGCACAGAGCTGACAGCAGGTCACAGTAGTCACACGTTTTATGGCGGGAGAAGTGAGACCTTTGCACAAGTAAAAGGAGAAGATTCAGAAGAATCACTGAAAACCATGTCGTTGCTTCAGGCAAAGTCAAAAAGCAGACGCACAGGCCTGCGGGTGCAACGAGAGCGTTCCCTCTCTTGGAAACTGTCCGTGTCGCTTCGTTTTCTTTGTAGTGTTTCGAGAGTCATCGGATGAGAAATTTCTGTACATCCAATTTGAAGAATCCAAAAACCTTTTACCTTGACGAGGAAAATTAGTCATAACATGAGGCTGGATTCCCTATGCAACTAACAATGTGCATTTGCGGAGTATTGGCGATTTTTGCGGTATTTTTGGCACATAGTTGCAGGACTTAGAAAAAAAAGTTCCTGCTGTCTGCCAAATGGTTGGAAATGCTGACCGTTTGTCTGCTTTTCTGTACCTGTTCTCGAGGAGTCTGGCAGGATCGAAAGCACAGATTAGTGACTGATTGTTCTTGGAAGGGTTTTGCAAATCGCTGTTTGGTAGCATTAGAGCTGTAGGAAATCAGGCACTTCGAAATTCTGGGCAAAGAGGTTGGTTGTCATGTTTGTTTCCTGTTCGACCTGAGGCACAGGATGTTTTGAGCTAGAAAGACAGCCAAGGTGCTTGCTAAGTCTTTTCGTAATGAATAAAAACAGTATCCTGGCTTGGCTGTGCTTTTCCAAGGCTGTGTCACCTGGGTGGTCTGTTGTTTCCACCGACCGACCTGTTTCTTTTCTCCATCTTGCTTGCCTGCGTGCACTCATCCCACAGCATGGCATGCATTTACTCATATCTAAGCCAACATGTACCCATAGCAGTTATGTCTGCAACACAACCCTTCACCTTTATAAAGCTCACATCCTGTCTGTTGCTGAGTTCTGCACCTGTTGGTTAGACATGACAAGCTCGCTTCATTCCTTATGCAAACACACATATACAAACGTATGGGAATTATGGGATAGGCTCAGGAAATGTGTTGTGTCAGTTTCTCGTGTTGGTTAGAGCTCCTCTGCACAGAAACAAGCCCGACAATGCACCCAAAACAGACACTTTCAGACGCTTTGTTAACTGTTTTTGTCACATAAGTGCGCTACACCCAAACTCCATGTATGTTGCTTCATCAAACACATAGACAAACTTATACACGATAATTCAGTCCCAGGAAACGGCTCTAGCAGGAGCGTCATTTTAGGTCATTTTGCCTACTTCTCCTATTTTATTACTTTCATCATGCGGTGTTTCTCTCTTAGTACACACACCACCCACTC